>BMAU01021236.1:170000-415000 GCA_019973935.1 Trichonephila clavipes
TTTAATTAACTAAAATAAAATTTTTCTTTGTAAAATCTAAGTAGGAATTGGCTTATAATTTTTTTTATATTACTTTTTTTTTTTAAGTTTATATAACAGGGGAATATATAAACAAAAGAAGAAAAGAGGTGATTTTTATATAACTGTATGATAAACTTAAAAAAATATATCAAAATTATTTTTAAACATACATAATAAGTTACCTTTAAACCACATGTTATATTATAATTCAAAGTACTATGATATAATCTGAGTTTCATAAGTCATTTTTAACGTGTTTTTCAAAGCAATTAATTCCTTTTTTTACTTGAAAAGAAATTAATGTCATTGCGCTCTCGTTCGTTACAGTAGTTATAAGTTAAAAGTTATTTTTTAAGTTGTTCAAAATATATGTATATATAATTCATCAAGAAGTTTTCAAATTTCATACAGATTGTCAAAAACTTCTTGATGGATGGAGTTTCTAAGTATTTTCTATGTAATTTTCAAAGAGGAAAAATTGAAATTTCACTACTGGGTACTAAAAAAAAATCAGTAGATAATTTACACAGCTTATTAGTATAATATTTTAGGTACTTACGTATTATAGTAACTGTATAGGCGACATTTTATGAAATAAAGTACATGGTTGCCAATACAGTGCATACGACACGTGCGGAATCTGGGTTGCCAATTTGGCGAGTTATCTCGAACTTTGGCATTATTGTGATAGTACGGAAGTACCATATATATATATATATATATTCCAAAAATATTTCAGATTTTACATTACAAATTTTAAAAAGTTCAATATAATTAGTATTTTTTTTTTGTAGCCGGTATCTTAATGCGGTCATTTTTGAAAACTCAAATTGAATTCAAATTTAATGCATTTTGCACTAAGTCTGAAGAGGAAAATTCTTTTTCAAAGCTAAGATGATATTCCGATGAAGAAACGTCATCTATAACCAAAAGATTGAGCAATAAAAGTTTAACAAACGAAAGAATGAAAAATAAACAAGATAGTAATGAAACAAATTTGATTCTATATTACTTGAAGTCCTTAAAATAAAAATTCTAATATATTTATCTAAGAAATAATGGCTATTTTTAGAAATAGAAAGCTCTGAAATATGAGTGAAAATAAAGATAAATAGTTTTGAGTATAAGATGGATTTAAAATAAGTTTATAAATCCGAGATTATCAGTTCACGCATTCACTACACATCCAAAAGCAAGAACAATGACTTTAAAAAAAACCTTTCTAATCTTTTAAATCACGAACCATTTTGAAAGAATTACCAAGGATTAAACAGACGTGCCAAAACAGGATATTTCAGTTACTTTCATAAGGAAATTCACAATCTGGTATGTATGAGCTTTGTGGAATGGCGTGATGAGTACATTATTACTTTTTAAATCAGGTTTCTTTCAAGGTTTTACAGACAAATGCCATGATTTTATGTGATTAAAATAATTTTTAAGGCTTATTAAATCTTGCGAAAATTAGTTATATTTTCCAAAAAAAAGTATCAAAAATAAGCTTCGATGTAAAATTTAATACGTGATGGAGCAGGATTCGATATAAATAGAATTTATACATTTTGATTCATAAAAGATAATATTCCAAATACAGTCGGGCCTCTATACAACGAAGTCGCTATATCCCGACAAAAAGTTCGTTATATGGAAAATTCGTAAAACAGAGGTTCATCTATCAATTTTCTTTATAAACCACATAAAAAAATTTTAAATTCATAAGCACTTTTTATTAAAAAAGTAATTATTCATACCTTTTTGTAAATTAATACGTATTTATTTTATATATCTTACCTATAACCGAAAAGAAAAGAAAAGAAAGAAAAATTGCAAAGAAAGTTTCTTGACGTCTTTATCCACTTCCTGAAGAATCAAATATTTTTCTTTGATGCTCAAGCACATATGTTTTAACATTTTCGAGCTGCATGAATATAAGCTACCAGTACGACTGATCAACACTACAAATGAATGGAGATTAGTTCAGGGATACGGGGACACAAGACAACACCACTGAGGGTGAAGAGGGATATCGAATATGTTTACAGTGTACTGGATAATGGGAGCTGAAGGTTCCACTTCTTGACTGAAACGCCCAGAATTTTATTGCTCTCGGCAAGTTAGGCATCTAATAAAACCAGTTCAAGATTTATGACCACCATAAAGTGTGTTAAAAGAGAGAATAATTTGAAATGCCCAGAAATACTATAAAAATAGGATGCAAAAAATTGAATCACAAGAGAAAAAGTTCGTTATATAGAAAATGCACTTCGCTATGGGGAGGTTATTTTATGATTTTATTTTATCGTGAAATGTTATTGGTTCCTGAAAAAAGTTCGCTATATAGAGGTTCGACTGTAATCAAATTCTCATAAATATTACGAGGCGAGTCCGGAAATTAAGTACCATTTTGAAAAAATTCGCATAAAAAATTCTTTTTTCGAAACAAAATTTATTTTTACATGAAACAGAATGCCATTGTACAGACATTTTTTTCCATAAGGAAATCACAACTTGTCTATACCTTCTTTTAAGGTATCCGACTACGTTCGGAACCGTGATTTTGGAAAAGCGAATGAATGGATAATATTACGATATTTAGTGTCACTTAGATTAAAAATGTATATAAAATTGTTTTAAGAATATTACTACAGTAAAAAATTATTTAAATACAATATTTTGACAAAAAATGAACATAGAATGGCCCATTTTCAAAATATTCTCCTTTTGTGAAAAATGCTTCTATTATAATAACATTTTGCCAGTATATAGCTCAGACCTCTCTACAGAGGCTAAACTAGAATTTTTGAAATATGTAACTTAGAAGTGGATTTATCCATATTTTACGACAACAGAGGGGAGCAATTTTTAGAAAAAAACGCCGATAATTATTTCAATTGGTGGTAACTCTAAAAATAATGCGAATTTTTCAAAAATCATTGTTCAGACTCTCTGGAGAAGTCTTTACTTTATATAAGCGAAATATTATTATTTTGGAAGCATTTTTTATAAAAGGAGAACATTTTGAAAAAAAAATTATTCTAAGTTCATTTTTTTGCGAAAATATTGTATTTAAATAATTTTTTTTGTCAAAATATCCTTAAAACAATTTTATGCATGCATGCTAATCTAAGTGACACTAAATATCATGAAAATTATCAATTTATGCGCTTTTTTAAAATCACGGTTCCGAACGTAGTCGAATACCTTAAAGACGCCACCAGTGAACAGTATTTGAAATTTGTGAAAACTCATTACAAAGCGACCTATTACTGTGTACCGTCTGTGTGTTTTCACGGATTTTCTCATTCACATTTTAAACCAAGCTATCATTAACAAGAGAAGGCCGCCCACTCCGCGATTCGTCACGAACATTGGCCCGCTCATCACTGAATTGCCGAATCCACTTTCTCACCATTGTATCCCACCATACAATTTCACTATAAATCTCCGCCTGTTGATGATGAATTCAACTGGCTTAACATCCCGAATTCAAAAAACGGATTACAGAACGCGCTTCACAGTCAGCGGGATCGGTACTCGTCTTGAACATCTTGAACGCTCACTAACACGAGTAAAAACAATGCAATACGGCTGTAACTGCGTCACTGAACTGATAATCAACCAGACACGCGAGCGAAAGTGTTTAACTTCAAAACTAACACTGCGGTTACGAAAGAGTTAAACGGTTCTTAGTTTCCAGACACGCCTCGTATAAACTTTTCTTCCGTAAAAATATAGGGCTGCGGTAGCCCAGTGGTCAAGGTATCGGATCATGGCAGGGATGTCATGAGCTCGAGCTCAGTACCACAAAAGACCCGCCGTGTAGGGCAGCGATGCACGTCAAATCTGTCGAGAGCTAAAACGACCTCCCGTTGGTGTGGTGTGGTAGTTAGGAGAAGGGGTGCCAGCTCAGGTGTCGTTCACGACACTTGACCGTGGTTCAAAATTACGTGGTCCGTCGCCAAAGACCCTCGTCTAGCTGAACAGTGCGACGTTAATATTCACTCACTCCGTAGAAAAATATCTTCATCTTGCCAATTTATTTCTATGAAATATTAAAAAAAAGGGCATTTCCCCTCCATTCGTAATTAACTCGGGAGGAGACGCGCACTCGATATTAATGTTAATGGTCACGCGGGATGACTAAGTCACCCCAATCTTTTTTTTTATTGTACAAAAAAAAAAAAAATCGCAATTCAAGCGAATTACCATTGATAAGTGTACCTTCTCATTAAGAGAATGTACACTTATTTACTTTTAAGGACTTCTCAATTTTTCTTTGAAAAATTCAAGAAAAAGTATTAATCAAACTGAAGCAAAAAATTTCATATGTGCGTGACTTTAATAAAGGATACAAATCACAGACACTTTTCGCTAACATTACAGGAATGATATTTGCAAGCAAAATTGTCATATGTTGTTCAAGTTAATATAGTTTTATTGTCCTTTGATGATCGAAAAATAGCACGTTGAACTTTTTCTTGCTTGTGTCTTCTTGACTGGGCACAGTGTGTCTTGTGGTAGGTGTAGCTCTATATCTGTTTTGGTGGAGTTCTTTAGGTAGCATTTGAAAATCTACCTTTCGACTCAAAAGTTTCATGCTCATCGCTTTTCTCAAATTTTCTTTCACTATCATGATTAAAATCCATGATTTCATCATTACATCATTGATTGATCAATTTCTTTTACCGAAGTTTCATTTTCGTCCTATAGAGATCGTGTAGATGCTCATTTCTTTTTTCTTTATATTCTGTTAATTTATGTTTATAAACCATAATGAGTCGTACAACACAACAATCAAAACCACTAAGTCGTTCACAGAGGAAAAAATGTAGCCTGTTAGTAGAAAATATTTTGATACAAAAGTGAATGCGCGGGGAACTTAAGCACCCCAAGTACCGTAAGATCGTTTGCCACTCTCCCCCCCAAAAAAAAGAGAGATACGTGACAAATACATCTTAGTTCTCATGAAGACTGTCATATAAGAGGATACTGAAAAGATTATTGGTAACAAATAAACAGTTTTCCTAGAATTAAAAGATTTCGTGAGCCTAGGGTGTGATTCTGTGCCCCACGCGCCCTCTCCCGGGTTAATAATATAATTAATTTTAAGTTTATTTTATGTATGTAAATTCTTTTAATAATTACGTGAGAAGCACATCGATATTTACATAATATATATTAATATACGGTCCCTCAACACCCGCTGTTTCCAGATCGCAAGTTTGGCCTTGAATATTTTCCAGTGTTAATTACTATTTTGAAATAAGGTTTTCCTGACATAAAAAATTCAAATGTGTAAAACTTTTTAATCTGCTACCATTTACTTTTTTATAACTTAATTTTATGTTTTTAGAATTGGGAAAATTTGTTTGATGCAAAATGCTTCGTAACGTGTCGAGTTGAAAATTTTGCGCTTCAGATGTTTGATACTTTAACTTTAAGGGAGTCCTTTTCTCACAACTTTAAAACAGAATCCCACGAAATTTGAAATCTGGGCTTATTTTTATTATGAGAAATCAATGAGAGAAAAAAATATTTAGAATGAGAAAATTCTTTTTAGAGCCTAGCTGTATTATAACGATTTAAAATCTCCAATTTCCATTCGAATTTTGTGAAATTCAGCATTATTGTTTTTTGGTGTGGGTATCATGTGCACAAAATCCTCTTTTATTTATTTTTTCTTAAAAAAAGAATTAACTTTTCTACTATTCAAATTTTTTGTTTTCTATGTACATTTAAACTGCTCTTTGAAATTTAAAATAACTTGGGAAAATTTTCACTTATTATTTAAACGTTAAAAAAACCAGGCACTTCATTGTTTGAACTGTATAATTGATAATTACTTGATAGATGAGAGATAATACACCTATGAAAGAAAGGATGTTTTTTCCCTTCAAAATTAAATTTTATATAAAAGGATTCGCATGACATCTTGAGAGGCTGCAAATGGATTTAAAATCAGATATTACCGCCTTCCATTGTTGAAAAGTAACATATTTTATGCATAAAATATAATACAGCTTCCCATATATTCAATACGACAGGTTTGATGTAACAGACAGTTTTAATGTACTAGAAAATTTTTAAAATACTCCTTGTTCCCCCTCCTTCCTTAGTGGCTCGACAGGCCAGGGTGGGTTTTGGCCTTCTCAAGAAGCCTTTTCCAAGCCAGCCTTCTTCCTGCTAGTGTGTGTTCTCAGATTTTTAATTCTCAAAACTAGGAGATCTTTTTCCTAGGCCATCAATCCATCTAAGATTTGGCCTGCCCTTTCTTCGTTTGCCAATGAGTTGGGCATTGAAGACTTGTTTAGTGGTGCGGTCTTCGTCCATTCTGACAGCATGACCTGCCTATTTAATTCGTTATATTTTTATGAAGTTAATAATGTCAGATTCTTTATATGATTGATAGAGCTCTAAATTTGATCTTCTTCGTCACGTTCCATTTTCCCGAATTCCTCCAAAAATGAATCTTAAAATCTTCCTTTCGTATATACTTATCATGTTCTCATCTGTTCGAGACATGGATCAAGTTTCACAAGCATAAGTTAATACTGATCTCAAAATACTTTTATACAATAGAACCTATGTTTTCTTTTGATTAAAAATTCGATTTCACATATTTTCGTATTCCTTTAAGACTTGTATTAGCCCTAGTAATTCTCTTTTGTTAATAATTTTCGAGCCTCAGTAAGTGAAACTGTCAACAACTTCAAAGTTATGCTCTTCAAAATTTTAAAGTGGGAATTGTTAAAACAATACCCCTTGTTTAACAACTAAAAAAAAGGAGAAAAAGTTAAAGTGGCTATAAAGAACACTCAGAAACGCATTATTCAAATAAGATCTAAATACATTTACTGAACGTAACGTAAAAGAAAGAATAGAATAAAGAGAGGATACGATTTTAGTTTGAAATATTTTAGCCACAGGTGTTTAAACCTTTTACCAAGACCGCAATAAATTCGCACAGAAACGGATTCAAGTAGACAGATGAACAAATAAACGAATGGATCGCCTGCTCCGATTTGTTAAAAGTTATGAATTTGTACATGATGTAAAATCCCCAGGGTTGTTGTTGAATAGATACAGTTTTGCTAAAAGTTAAAAACAAATTAGAAGGAAACAATTGTAACAGATGCGTAAGATGTTTCAATGTGTTTGGTTTCAAAAATTATGGTAATAAAATTTCTGGTAAATGGCAAATTATTAGGAGAAAAATAAATTGTAAAAATATCTTAACGTACATAAAATTTTCAGCCCCCCTCCCTACTTTAAAAATTTTGATGCTAAACATGCATACTAGAAATTTTGGAAAAATTCTTAACTCACAAAGGAACAAAGCAGTTAAATAGGAAATAAACACAATATTAAATGGTTATCAAGTTTTAAGAAAAATGTCTATACCAGGGATGGCGAACCATTGGCACGCGTGCCATTGATGGCACGCGGCACAATATTTTGGGCAGGCCACCGATCAAAACGATCAACCGCGATTGATTCTTCGACTAAGGAATTTTCAGTGAGATTTTCTCAGTTCAAAGAATTATCAGAAATGCTCAAGTTTATTCTGTACCCTGATGTGTGTGACATTTCATAAGCTGAACTTGCCCCAATTCGACGTTGGAATTGATTTCTAGTCTAGTTCCATATGGATTCAAAAATTTATTGAAACAAGGAAAAATTTATAATTTATAGAAACAGAAATATTAACAAGCAATATAAGTAAAAATGCGAGTAACGAAATTTTGGAAACATTAAATTCTATTCTGAATAACGTTTAACGTATCCGACTACGTTCGGAACCGTGATTTTGCAAAAGCGTATAAAAGGATAATGTTTATGATATTTAGTGTCACTTAGATTAGAAAATGTATATAAAATGGTTTTAAGAATAGTATTACAATAAAAAATTTATTTAAGTACAATATTTTGACAAAAAATGAACATAGAATGACCCATTTTCAAAATATTCTCCTTTTATGAAAAATGTTTCTATTATAATAATATTTTGCCTGTATATATCTCAGATCTCTGTTCAGAGGCTCAACTAGAATTTTTGAAATATATAACTTAGAAGAAGCTTTATCCATGTTTTACGACAACAGAGGGGCGACATTTTAAGAAAAAAACGCCGATAATTATTTCAATGGGTTGTAACTCTGAAAATAATGTGAATTTTTCAAAAATCATAATTGAGTCTCTGTACAGAGGTCTGAGCTATATACAGGCAAAATATTATTATAATCGAAACATTTTTCACAAAAGGAGAACATTTTGAAAAAAGAGTATTCTACGTTAATTTTTTGCGTAAATATTGTATTTAAATAATTTTTTTTGCCAAAATGTGCTTAAAACAATTTTATGCATGTATTCTATTCTAAGTGACGCTAAATATCATGAAAATTATCCATTTATGCGTTTTTTTAAAATCACGGTTCCGAACGTAGTCGGATACCTTAACTGTTTGAAGAAGCAGGCTCATGCTATTTTAACCATATTTTCATCGACCTACGTATGTATGCCTACGAGTTATTATTTCCAGATATAAATAACATTAAAGACTGACTTAGAAACCATTTGGCAGATGAAGCCAACTTAGCATGCATTCTGCTATAAGTAATATCTTGCCCAAATCTAATATAATTTATTTGGCATCTAATTTGCAATAGCAGAAATCACACTAATGTTACATTATATAATTTGAATTACACGTTTAACTAAAATATTTACTACTATAGAATACAAAATGTATTTTTCTGTATTAAATGCAGAATTTTGTATTTTGTTTGTATTTAGCTTTATTATTTTCCTAATAATCACAAGTCAAAATTATTTGATGGCACGTGTAGACCTCATTTATCATTTCTTTAGAAAAAATGGCACGTTGATTCATAAAGGTTCGCCCCCTGGTCTATACGAATTCAAAATTTTTATTATGATTGAAAGTCGAGAATGTTATTAATCATTATATAACTACTTATAATCCTTACAGTACTTTTAGTACTTAATTTATTATTTGTGATAAATGTTTTAATTTTAATTCATTAAATTTTTTTCAATTCCTACAATTAGTTCACACACACTCTCCCCCTATATATTTATTTATATAAACAGTGGTGGCCAAAATTGTGGGCACTTTTTAAAACTGTTATGTTTTTTTAAGTTCGTATGCTTATAGAAAATTTTACATTGCACAAAATGCAAAGTATTTTATATCATTTTAAAGAGAAATTAAAACTGAATTCAATACAAAAAACAAAAATTCAAATATTTGCTACGTAAAAAAGTTATGCTGCAATAACTGTCGATACTCATGATAGCAGTGAGTTATCAGATCTTAGTGAGGTTGCCTTCATTCTTTATTAAGTTATGTTGCAATAACTGTCGATACTCATGACAGCAGTGAGTTATCAGATCTTAGTGAGGTTGCCTTCATTCTTTATAAGAGCTTCACATCGATGTTCCATTGATCTGAAAATAGATTTAAGATCTTTCTTCGTTATTACATGATGCCAGGAAACAATTATATCCTCAATTAGTTCTTTTTTATTTCATGGGTATCTCATGCGGACGAGATTTTTCAAACAGTGCCACAAGTTTTCGATAGGATTGAGGTCGGAACTGATTCCTGGCCAGGATAACATTGATATTTAGTCAAAAAGCAATGACATCAAATAAAAGAGTAGATTGGACACACGTGTGACGAGAAAGTGGTATTTCCTATGTTAAAATTACATAACAGGTGGTAGTTTCAGTGACTACATCTGGACACTGAAAGATTTGCTTAAGATGTCAGGGAGACAAATTTCATAAAAAAAAGCAGAAAAAGGCCGAACAAAGTGCACCACATCTGTTGATGACAGAAGAACAAAAATACTATGTTTCAGAGGTAAAAGAATTTCATGGACAGCCATAAGAAGTGATCTGAGTGATGCTGGTGTTTTTGTGAGTTCAAAAACAACCCGGAGTAGATTGACAGATATAAGACTAAAAGGTAGAATTCCACGAAAAAAGTTGTATCTCAATTTACAGCAGTGCTAAAAGGGACTACAGTGGGCAATGGAACACATTAATTGGACAATTGATTATTGATCACAAGTTATATGGAGGGACGAAACTAAAATATCGTTATTTGGTAGTGACAGCCTAAAGTATGTCAGATGTGTGTTTTTTCTCCAGGTATAGAAGTTTAAGTTGGCATTACTTTCCAAGATGGCGACCGATTTAACAGCTGTCAAGTGATTTATTCTCAGTTTGGTTTGGCAATTCATCAAAACGATCATCAAGCAAGGCGTAGATTCTTCGAATGGGCCCAAAACGAGATTGCCAATGTTCCCGATTTTCATAAGCGAATTTTGTTTAGCGATGAAGCGCACGTCTGGTTGAATGGCTACGTCAACAAACAAAACTGCGGCATTTGGAGTGAAGCTAATCCACAAGTGTATGTCGAAACACCGTTACATCCAGAAAAACTGACTGTTTGGTGCGCTTTATGGGCTGGTGGAATCCTTCTTCAAAAACGATGAAGGCCACAACGTTACAGTCAATGGTGATCGGTATAGAGCCATGATTACTAACTTTTTCATTCCTGAATTGATCAATCATGATGTCCAGGAGCTGTGGTTCCAACAAGACGGCGCAACATGTCACACAGCTCGTGCCACAATCGATTTATTGAAAGACACGTTTTGTGACCGCCTTAATTTCACGTTTTGGACCTGTGAATCGGCCTCCAAGATCTTGTGATTTAACACCGCTAGACTATTTTCTGTGGGGCTATGTAAAGTCATTGGTCTATGCGGATAAGCCACAAACGCTTGACCATTTGGAAGACAACATTCGCCGTGTTATTGCCGATATGCGGCCACAAATGTTGGAAAAAGTCATCGAAAACTGGACGTCCAGATTGGACTCCATCCGAGCCAGCCGTGACAGTCCTATGCCAGAAATCATACTTAAAATGTAATGCCACAAGACTATCTTTCGAATAAAAAAAATTCATGTCAATCGAATAATACATCGTTGTTTTATTGCAATTTAAAGTTCTCTACCTCTACAAAAACACCCTTTAGAACAGCAGAAATGCTACATCCTGAATGCATCCAGGCAACTGTGAAGTACCCACGTAGGTGAGTCATGCATATTAGCAGATGGCATCGGTCGCCTTCATATCATCGATTGGGCACTAAATGTCATAAAATACATTCACGCTATTCTAGAACCCAAACTTCTGCCTTCCAACAGGAATCTATTTGCTTCATTTATTTTTCATCAAGATTCTGCTCCTTGCCACACAGT
Organism: Trichonephila clavipes; assembly: GCA_019973935.1. Classification (NCBI taxonomy): domain Eukaryota; kingdom Metazoa; phylum Arthropoda; class Arachnida; order Araneae; family Nephilidae; genus Trichonephila; species Trichonephila clavipes. Next base: position 181,317 of record BMAU01021236.1, read on the forward strand.
AAAGTAATAGAAAGACTGGTACCGTTCTAAGAGCATTGAGTTGTTGTCCTGGCCAGGAAACAGTCGAGACCTCGATCTTATCGAAAACTTGTGGCACCATTGAAAAACTCTTGTCCGAATGAGATACCAATGAAATAAAAGAAATTAGTTGAGGATATGATTACTTCCTGGTATCAAGTAATAACGAAGGAAAAGCTTAAAACTATTTTCAACTAAATGAAACATCGGTTTGAAGCTCTGATACAGAATAAAGGCAGCCTCACTAAGCTCTGATAACTCACTGCCATAATCAGTATCTAGTGGCCGCGGTAGCCGAGTGGTATAGGTATCGGACCGTGGCTTGCTTTGTCACGGGTTCGAACCCTGTACCACTAAAGACCCGCCGTGTAGGGCAGCGATGCACGTTAAATCTGTCGAGAGCTGAAACGTCCTCCCGTTGGTGTGGTGTGGTAGTTAGGAGAGGGGGTGCCAGCACAGGTGTCGTCCACGTCACTTGACCATGGTTCAAAATTGCGTGGTCCGTCGCCAAAACTTTCGTGTAGCTGAACAGTGCGACGTTAATATTCAATCAATCAATCAATCATCAGTATCTAATGTACATCGACAGTTATTGTAGCATTAATTTTTTTGTGTTGCAAATATTTGAATTTTGTTTTTTGTACAGAATTCAGTATTAAATTCTCTTTAAAATGATATAAAATACTTTGAATTTTGTGCAACGTATAATTTTCTATAAGCATACAAACTTAAGAAACATAACAATTTTAAAAAATTGTCCAGAATTTTGTCCACAACTGTTTATATATCTAGTTCAAATTTTCAATCGTTAATAAAATACTTTCTATTCATTCATCCAAGTTCAAATACATTTTTTAAAAACTTGTAGTGGATGACACTTGATGTTAATACGGTTTTTTCAAATATTGAATTATTAATTACGTTAATAAATGAATAAATAGTTTCAAACACAAAAATAGCAGTCCAATAGCATATACAGAAAGGAAACTCTTTCATTGAGTCCCTGTAGCGCAATGGATAGCGTGTTGGAATTCTAATCCAACGGTCGTGGGTTCGAATCCCACCTGGGTTGGCCTAATTTTTGAGAACGTGATTTCTTTTTTACTGTACTTGTATTAGAATAGTTAAATTTAATTAATGAATAAATAGTAACAAACAAAAAATATTCCAACGCCATATATAGAAAGGAGAATTGCAAGGAAAAATCGCTTTCTCAATTTTTGTCACTTAATACTGTGATTCTGTCATGTGTATATACATATTTATGTTAATTGTAATTATTTAATAAAAAGTAACTAAAATAAAATTTTCTTTGTTAACCCAGGTAGGAATTGACTTAATTTTTTTCATATTACTTGCTCTGACATGCGTTTTATTAATATAATGCGAAAGAAAGAGAATACGCAGACATATTATTTTCTCCCCGCCTTTAAAATATTCCTCTGTATGTATAATGGCAGCCCAGTTCACAATTCTTTCCATTTCTCACCCTGGCGACGGCGTATAATATTGACTGTTTATTCTTCTCCAACTGTCCCTTAAATCACTTATTCGCTTTTTCAAGTATCGAACGTTTTTATTTATAGTGCCTTGCCGAGTTTTCGATGAAAACACGGGCCGAGAAAGAACAACAGTAATTCTAACTGTGAAAATCGATTCCGTAGTTCTTTTATCGTTGCGCTTTTAGAGAAATTTGAAAAGAGGTTTTTCCAAGAAACAGTATTTTTCAGTCTTAAATGAATGGGTGTTTTAACGGAAATGGAAGGTTAACAAATGTCATTCCGTGGAAAATGTACTCCAAGAGATGTTTTTCATTTTACACCGGAGAGAAAAGAATTGAAAAGAAATTATTGGCTCGAAGTGTTTTTCCCCCAAAAGGGTAAATTGCGTTGTTTTAAAATGTCACGTATGAATATTGATTTGGAACTTTTGGTAGGAATTTTGAATTACTGTGTATTGCACGTATATAATTCTGTTATGGCTATTTGTTGGCTAGGAATTACAAAAACGTCAAAAGGATATGTGAATGATATGTTAGAGCTTGATTTTGATACAATTGTTTTTAATTCAATTCTTTTATTAGTTCCCCCTCTCTTTCTATATATTTTTTTCTTGGTCAAATTTTCAATCGTTAATAAAGTATTTTCTATTCATCCACTCAAGTTCAAATACATTTTTTAAAACTTGTAGTGGATGACACTTGATGTTAATACATTTTTTCAAATATTAATTCAAGAACGAACTTAAATTAAATTAATTACCAGTTTTCGACACCAACTTAGAATTGTCTTCATTGTTGTGACAATGTAACTGTTTAAACAATGACAAAAGTTGGCGTCGAAAACCGGTTTTTCAGCCAAACCGGGTGTGCAATGTTATAACAATGCAGACAAATCATGCTCTTTTTTCAATTCCTACTATTAGTTCACTCTCTTCCTATATATATATCTTGTTCAAATTTTCAATCTTTAATAAAATACTTTCTATTCATCCACTCAAAGTAGGAATTGTGACTTAATTTTTTTATATATTTATATTACTTGTTTATAATTAAAAACCCAATAATTATGTCCCACATGTATAGATATTGTAGGGTTTTTTTTTTGCCTTTTAGACTTTCTTTGAATTTTTGATAACGTGTATCACTTTCTTAAAAAAGGTATTTTAACAGTTTTAATGCGTTAATCCTTTGTACTCTAATGCCGTACTGGAAATGACAATGCACATTTGTTAAAGAGATACGTCACGTAGGAAATTAACAACACGAATTTACTCAGAAACACGCTGTAAATGGTAAAATTAACTAACTGTAAAATGCAATGTCTGACTTCTGTGCCACGTGGGGAGTGGGTTCGAATTCCGGAGAAGGCTTGGATATTTGTAAATGTATAGTGCCTATGCGGCATGGGAACACTATGCTTCGAACCAAATATCTTCCCGAGGGCTCGGAGAAAGGAAGGGGGAAAGGTCTCCTGATCACTTATAGGGTGTTTTCCCTCAGAATTGGCGAGGAACGGAGCCAAAACGTACTGTCACTTCCCCGGTCCCTCAAAGCTGCGGCTAACAACTGACGTAATCCAGCCTCTTGCAACAATGAATTCCGTGGGTCTCGATCTGACACTGTCCATCGGGTAGAATTAGGGACGACAATAACAAAATACCATGTGGCACTTAAGATGCCCCTCAGCTATAATTTGCCAAGCTTTGCTTATCTATCAAAACGGTTTGTGGTTACATGCCATGCACGGATTTTTTTGTCTCTTTATCTGAATCAGTACATACATACACTAATTTTGCGATTCAAAATGAGGTAATGGTAGCCTAGTGGATATGGTCATGAACTCGTGGCCAGCGTGTAATGAGTTCGAGCCCTTGTGCCGCTGAACATATCTGTCTGTTTGGTTTCCCGTTTTGGCGGGTTGCAAAAAAACTCTTTGAAGGCCACAAGTAGCCAGCGGGCCGCTATTTGACCACTCCTGCCTTAAGGTATTATCTTCTATTTACTTCTCGACTTCTACTTAATATATTCTTAAGGGGACATGGTACGATTTACAGAATTTTTTTTAATTAAGAGATTTTCATAATTTTTTTCGTTGCCTCCAATGTGTGTATACTACGTAAAACAGATTTTGTGCTCAAAATTTCATAAAAAGCTAGCCAGTTAGTTTTTTAAAGGGAAAAACTTAAAATTTGTGAAATGATTTTGAAATGCTACTCCTACAAAAATTTATGTACACACATGAAATTTGATTTACAAGTACGTCAAACTGTGTATAACAAAAGTTGCTATGGCTTTTGCGATAACATGATTGGTATTTGTACAATACTTTTTTTTTATGAATGCTTATTGAAAATTCCATAAAAAAATGTGTAAATTCTAAGTTTAATTATTTTTTAAAAAAATAAATATTGCTTTGATACAAAAATGCATACCAACTTTTGTTACATGTACAAATAGCAATAGGTAAAAAAAATTCAAAGCATTAGGCGCAACAGAAAAAAATCGTTAGCATTTTAATGAAGACAAACTAGTTATTTTATCTTTTTGAAATAAATAGGTTTAAAGTTTTGATTTGCCATAGGGATGTGAATAAAAACGAACACAAAAGCAATCGTAATTCTGCGTTTTTTAAGTTAAGAGCTTTCAAATTTTGTGAGGTTGCAGAAAAGTATATGAAGAACAACTGAGGCTAAAGAAATTATATTTGATTTTTTGACCGATTTTTTAATCGTAACTGTGTCTTCTTAATATTGTATCAAAAGACAAACGAAACATCAATCTCCTGATGAATTAAAACCTAAATAAATCAAATGGAAACAATAAAATAAATTTCTGGGACATCTGTGATGAAAATCAGTAACAGAACCTTCATTCTCATCCTGAATTTTCAATTTTTTTGGAGAAAGAAATGGAATAACAGCTGAGAAACTGAAAAACCTGAACCATCTCATTGATTTTTCCTTTTGTTGTTTCTCTCGCAAGCGATCGATTACACGCGCAAAGATCTTATTTATTACATTTATGTATAAACACAATGTTATGTATATTACATATATGTATATCATGACTTTTTCGCAATAGAGGTAACATTGGATAGAATAATCGATTCTTGCGTATCATTATATCACTCATTTCACCACATAACGCAAATTTTTATTATAATACGTAAACACGAAACAGACCTTTATACTGAACACGTGTTAATGGAAAAGGCCAGACAAATGTTTAATGTGCATATGGATTATAAATATAACCACAATAAATTTTTTAAGAAACTAAAATATTTTTTCTGTTTTAATATTCATGTGATTGTAATCGACAAAAAATATATATACTAGGTGGTATACCCGTTCTTCACACGTGTGAATTGAAAAATTAAACAATACAGATTGAAGAATAAAGAAGTTTTTAATGAGTCAATTTTAAGTGAATTGCAAATAAAACAACGAACTTTTTGCATATCTCAGATGAACCAAAAACCATATTTGCTAATGTAGGTCTAATAGCTGATAAAAAGGATTTTTTTATTTATAACATTCGCGTAACTCCCTTGAGGTTCGATTTTTCAAAACATCTTCCTAAGCGGATCTCTGCTCTGCAAAAGTAACATATTGTTACAAATTTTGTGTAGTGAATGCTTAAGATAATGTAAATAATTTTTATCTGGATGTATAATACGTTAATATTACTTTCTGCTGTATTTATTTTATGTTAAAATTGTAATATTCGCAAGCAACACAGTTCCGATAATAATAACGACGATATTATGACGTTATAATGACGATTCAATGGAAAGAGCGAAATGTTGGCGATAGAGCCAAGTTGGCATCATTTTTTGCGACCATGATGGTAACTTGATGATTGGTTGAACGGTGCAGAAGTTGATATGCTGTAGCGCCATCTAGGGGGGAGCATCAGCAAAGGCGATAGCACAAAAACCTCCCCCCCTCCAAAAAAAAATACATTTACATGCCAATTTTCATAGTGATCGGTTTGAACGGTTTTAGAATGAGGCGATGTTATATATACGAACATCAATTTTTATTTATATAGATGTAAGCATTTTTCATCTATATAGTATTCAGAACAAAGTAGATATTTAGTACACATTCAGCATATTTAACATTTATGGGTAAATACCTCCAAAATTTAAGGCACAACACGAATTTCGCGAAGCTCATCATCAAGAATGGCAGTGACGATAAAAAATTCATAGTTTATACATATGAATAATAGTTAAATTTAACAAATTTATGCATAAAAAAATGATAGTCATCATTTTTATTTTAACGAAAGGGACACAGTATATATAGGAGCGAAATGTAAATGCTTAAAAATCAAACTTTCGCAACTTCGTGTACATGATTGTTGATCTTCAACAGTTCCTCAGAATTTCGTTGGACAATATCTGGGAAAATCTAGCAATGTCTAAGAGAAGTCGTTTTCACACTTCGTTAGGGTGGCTGTGGTCGGATGGATAGGAGTGGAGTTGTCACTAGCTGATGCTGATAGACGTCTCAATCTGTCTTGTAGTGTTCTCCAGCGACTGGGGAATCAGTTTAAATTTGATTCTGTTTGTAGAAAAAAGGTTTGATGTCAACTGAGTTATAATACCCATGGCAGACCATTTTCTAGCTCTTTCGACAAACAGGGGAGAAGCACAACTGTGTCCAAGCATCTTCGTACTACGGTGCGAAGATACCTTCATAATGCAAAATGATCAGTTGTGTGGGTTCCCCTGAACCGGTGGCAGAGAAATGTCCGTTTATATTGAGCAAGAGAACATTTTCTCCTGCACTAGACAGCATAACGGGCGTCTGTACTGTTAACAGACACAAGTACATGTTCCCACAGAGAGTTTCAGGGCATCTCCTGATCCCGAGGGAACAACGCACCAGATACAACCACTCCAATATTGTTGCAAGATATAGTTATTGAGGTTGCCATAGTGAGGCAGTCAGATACCATTCTCGCAGCTTGACCCCGATTTGAAACTAGTCCCTATAAAGCTAATAAAAATCCCAAAACGAATCAAATTGTTTTTTGAACACATAGACATTATAAATCAAACTTTATTTCTGTTAAAAGGTAAAGTTCTTCACTTTAATATTCCATTTGTAAGGCAATGAAAATTATGACAGGAAGCTAATATCTGTATTATCAGCAGCTGAACAACTTCATTTTTAATATTTGTAAAAGGGAAGTGTGGTTGGTACTTCAGAGATGAATCTTAAGAGGAATGGATTATTGTATTCAAATCCGATTGAAAGCGTAATTTTCACTGATGTAGAAACAGATATAATGTACAAGTAGCTCTTGAAAGAAGATGTCTTAGTTAAAAAATAATAATAAAAGAACCCCTCCTCCACCCTTTCACCATTTACATCATGGAAAAAAATTTAAAAAATTTATCCCATTCAAACTGCACTAATAAACCGAATGAGAATTAACACTGGAAATTAACATTTGATATCAGACATTGCTATCTAGTTGTTAATCCGGAAATTTGATGGTCTGACATCTCGCATGAGCGAAAAGTTTACTTCAAAATCCTTTAGAGAAACAACTTTTCCAATGTCCCTGAACCTGATATAAGAAGAAATATCTGAATAAATGCTGAATTTCTAAGATATATCAGAAGGCCAAGAACTCCTTTAAAGTCAGAGATAGAGTCGCCGGTTTATATTTTGAATTATTAGAAATAAAATTTTTAATATTTACGTTTCATTTAAGATATTAACGAAAGAATATACCATGTTTCTTTCTCTCTTCGAAAACAATATAGGAACTCATAATTCGTTTGTTTCATGAATATTTTTCAATAACTTGTTCTTCCCATATAGAATAATCTACCATTACAGGTTTGATATATATATATATATATATATATATATATATATATATATATATATATATATATATATATATATATATATATACAATTTTAAACTCGGTACAGACGATGAGATCGACATTGGAGCTGGCATTTCATTTTCCACATTTATATCAAGACTCTTCGAGAATTTAACATGCATCAATTCTGCTATCGATGGTGTTTGGAAAAACGAAATTCCAACCCGCTTCCTCCTCACTATCCGGTTACGAGTATGTTATTCTATCAATTCGGCTATTGCGGCTAGAAGTCTAATACTGGATAAAAGTGATAGTTTTAAATGCGCTTCGTAAACATTAAAATATAGCAATAGCACATCCAATTTTTTTCTATAAATAGAAATACATATATTCTGGCAGTAGTGGTCCCTTTACTAAAGTTTTGTAAATCTTGGAGTTTTTTTCAAAAGCGTAAAACGTCGGACTTCTCAGATTTTCAGAGGCCAATTTGCAGGAGTCCGTATAACTGGAGCAAGTGTGACGGAAATATCCCAAATTTTAGGCGTTTCTAGAGGTACGGAGTCTATAAAGGCATGGCAGCATACACACAGCTTGGCAAGACAAGCTCAGAAAAGCAAAATAGTGGATGGAAAAAGAAGCTCATTGAAAGATACCGACGGGTATTGAAGCGGATTGTAATGTCTAGAAACCGAACAACTGCAGCAAAAGTGACCTCGAAGCCCAATCAGCATCTGGATTCTCCTGTTTTAATGATTACAGTTAGAAGGTACTTTTATGAACAGAACATTTACGGAAAAGCAGAAATTCCCAAGGTACTTGTTACAGATGTTAATACCAAACGTCGTCTACAGTAGTGTTACTATCACAAAACCTGGTCAATTGATAAGTGGAAGAAAGTAATATGGTGTGACGAATCGTCTCTTTCACACATCTCCCATAAACATGACGGGTGCACATTTGGAGAGCACCTGCACAAGCTTGTGTTATGATTGTCTCCTTCCAACTGTCTGGTAAGGAGGTGAATTGACATGATATAGGTAGCAGTGTCGTGGTTTACTGCAAGACCAATCGTAATCTTAAAGGAACATGACGGGTGCACGTTTGGAGAGCACATGCACAAGCTTGTGATTATGATTGTCTCCTTCCAACTGTGATTATGATTGTCTCCTTCCAATTTGACATGATACACGTAGCCGTGTCGTGGTTTTCTGCACAAGACCAATCGTAATCTTCAAGGGAAAGATCACTGAGGAGAAATATAGAAAAACTTTAGATGTCCAGGTCCATCCAATAATATCAATATTGTTTCCTGCAGGAGATGGAATTTTCCAGGATGATAATGCACCTATCTACGCAGCGTGACTTGTCTGTTATGGTTTGATGAGCACGAAGATGAAGTTAAACATGTACCTTGGCCCACAGTCACCCGAACTCAATATAATTGAACCGATACGGTTTGTTTTAGAACGTTCAATATGGAATCCATATCTTCCACCGGCATCTCTCCCAGAACTTTCACAATATTTCCATGAAGAATGGTTCACTATTTCTCTAAACATTATTCAGCACTTGTATGAATCGATTCATAGGTGAATGCAAGCTGAATTACATGCCAAAAGCAGCCCTATAACATACTAATAAATGATTCTTAATAAATGTAAAATGTTTCCATTATTTTGATAACCACCTGTATGTTCTCAAAATGCACCAGAATTTATTTTTCAGGGATGTGTTTTAATTTTTTCTTGTACAGCGATGTACACTAGCTCATGGGATTGTTGCATATTTATCCATGCGTTAAAATGTTATAAATTATTATTACTTAACAATTTAATACACTACGCATTTATTAACGTAAGAATTAAATGAGTTAACCTAGCTGACAGTTTAACCGGGTTCTTCTTTTTGGGGATGAGTTTATGTTGTTTCGTGTTTTGAAAAATATCACTTATTATTTTTTTTGGTGGAAAAACTACATGTCATGAGATATTTATTCTATTGAAATTTTCTGAAAATAATAATCTATAATTAATGCATAGATCATGGATTAATTATACATCTGTAGAGCTTTTTATTAATTTGAAGGTTTTTATTGAAAATAATTTTTATTGAAAAACGGATTAGTAATTTTGAGCCATGGCCAAGTGACGAGAGGACTTCACCTTGTCTTATCCTATTAACATAAGAAATTACTTCCAAAGTCAATTTCATGCATCCGATAAGCCAAAAAATAATAACGAAACTAACGCCAATAGTAACAACTAAATATTCTCAAAAATATCAAAATAGCAACAACAAAGTTATCAATATTTTTTAGGGAAGTACAGAAAAGAAAACTAAATTATTTATTTTTGTAGTCCGAATGAAAGACGTACGACACTTGAAGAAAACAGACAAATGATTAACCTTGGCTGAATGAAAAAAACATCTTGTAACTATAAAACCCATCAAGCAAATGAGAGGCTTCCTCTTTCTGAGCCACTTTTATGCGTCGCCTACCCACTCTACCCACTTAAATGCACACGAACGCATTATACCGTAATGAACAACCATAAAGGACTAGAAAAGAAGAAGCGTTCATTGATTGGAACACTTAAAAGATTAGGAAGAAAACAATGGTAATTCTACAGGAAGGTCATTTACGCCATGGGTATTTGAACAGGCAATCTAAGAATCATAAATATGCTAATCTTGAATCACTGATGTTTAATTACTAGAAAATCTTCACATTTCCTCCTCTACCTTTCGAAAATAATCCTCTCTTCTTTTTCAGGTTTAATTTGAGTATCCTAAGTCACTCCTGAAAATATGCTCCTTTTTATGTTTATAATTTTTGTAAAATTCATTCAAATTTACTTTTATTGATTACTTATGTCAGTAGTTACGTATTATCGCTACAATGCCGACGTTCAAAATAACTCGCCAAGTTGGCAACCCTGATTTCGCATGTGGCGTACGCGCTGAATAGGCAACCATGTGCTTCGTTTCATATTTTGTCGCCAATACAGTTGCGATAATACGTATACACCCATATGTCTCATTTAATAATTTTAAATGAAAATATGCTCCTTTTTATGTTAATTTTTTTTTAAAAAATGTCAAGTTTCTTGTCCCATCAAGGATTTTTTTTCCAGTCTCATGATGGAAAATGTAATGTAAAATTTTCGATCGGCAATTTCCCAAAACATATGTCATTGATCTCTATTATGAATCTCCTATTTTTAAAAGAATTTTCAAATGTATAGCATTGGTTTGTGTGTTATTTCCCCTCAGATTTCACGACAGATGTGATACGTCATATAAAGGATTTACAAAATGTAACTTATATATTAAAGAAGTAAGTTAAAATAATAAATGGTGACACAAAAATACATTGTATTTCCTTTTACTCATAGCGTGAATAAATATAGTTATTTTTTCTTCCCGTAATGCATTTGTGGGAGCATTTGGCGCCATTTCCTCCTCCATCGCCAAGAATAAGGGTTACTCTAAGGTGAGTGAGTATGTGAGAGTTATATAAATGTCACCTTAATAAAACTGGACGAGGGCTATTGGCGCCAGAATCATTGAGGATTTGGTCGACTGACGATTATACTGTTAATAAGCATCGAGTGTTTATTAACGTCGCACTGTAAGTCAATACATGGGCTACTTGCAGCGGACCTCGTAATTTTGAAAAGCAGACAAGTGATGAGGGCGACATCTGAGCAGCACCCCCCTTTCGAAACTACCATACCACGCCAACAGGACAACTTTGAGCCGGGAAAGATTTTAGGCGCATCAACTCCTCTACACAGCGGATCCTTCAGTAGCATTTGGTTTTCTTAATGATAAGCCGGCTATGAGTTCGATACCATAACCATTAGGCTTCTTCGGCCACTAATTTTACTATATTAAAATTCCACATAATTTATTTACATTTCAATTTCTGTTCCATTGTCTTTAATTTCTATGTTATTTTTATAGATGCTGCAGTAATCTGACGTTTAAACAAGTGATCTTTGAAGCCTTGAAGACCACAAGTTCAAGTAAAGTCATGTCATCAAAGACTTTCTCTAAAACGATGGTGAGACTGCTGAATTTTTAACAGAAGTAGATCCTCAATTTTTATTCTGATATGATGAGAAAATTTGATGAGTTTAGTATCAGGTTCCATCCGTTTCTTCTATCTGACTGTGGTTTAAGATTGCGAATTCTCTCAGTTTAATTATTCTAGTGTCATATTAAATAACAGAAGTAAACAAACTATGTTTTCAAATAAATATTTTAAATGCAGAAATACACTGGTTTGTGGAAAGTACGAATATTGCTTAAAATTTTCATTTCTTTTTACAACAAAAATTCGCACGCAAAGGTTTTATTAAAAAAACGTTTTGCAAAAATTTTATAAGAAAATTTAATGAGAATTAAAAGAATGATGGCGAAAGAGATTTGAAAAAACAGTATACTTTGATTTTTTTACATGCTTTCAAGTATACACAAAAGCAAGAGCTTCAAATTATGCCGAGTCAGACATGCAGAAAAAACATCCATCATCTCTTGTTTTTAAAAATGCATCTGTAAAATTTATTCTATTTTTCCACCTTCAACCCTTATTTCTTCGATGAATTTTCTATAAAATCCCTCTCTTCCGATTTAAAAATAAGAAAGAATTCTCAATTAAATATTACTTTTCATCTCACCAGCTAAAAAATTGTAATAAATTCGAAAAACAATTGAGTAAAGAAATATTCTAAAAACGAGAAAATGATACCTCGAAAAGCTAACTTAGAATCAAATAAAAGAAAAAAAATAATTATCCAAAACCAAACAGAATAAAGTGTTCACATATTATATTTGATTTGATTTTTCAATTTTTTTCTATTTCAAACAGAAAATAATATTATTTCAAACAAATGTATATACTCAGCGATTCATATAATAACCAAACTACAAGGGCCAATATTATAGGATTGACATTAACAGATAAAAAAAGACCACTTTTAAAATTACATCATAACTTCTGGGTGTTCTATTTGTAGCGTAATATCGATTATACTAAGAAATATTTTATAATATACTGTTTTTTAATTTCAAAAGTTATTTCCGTCTATCTAACACACAATTCCCTAATATATTTATTCAATTACTTCTTAAATTTCACACAAAGATACTCAGAAAAAAATATTTTTAAGTCCACACTTTCATAATACGATGTTAAACCTCAGCGAGAAAAAGTAAATTTTTAAAAACAACGAAATGAGCACATCTTTTCTGAAACAAAATATAAACGAGATTCCAGAGAAGCAATTAATGGATATACAAAGATGGATATAGCATTATGTGGTAAATGGACAGTAAAAAAAGATATTATTATGCTTATGATTTATTAAGACCTAAGTTTATCAAAGCATTTTATTAGGCATCTGTTATTTCTTGGCGATGTTAGCGCTGCTTCTACAAGAGTTTACTAGAGGTTGCTTGCATTCCACCGTCATATATGCCCATTATCTTCTTAACTGTTATTGTAGTGTTCTGTATTGTCTTCTCAAAATTTACTTTGGCTTCTTGATATCGCACAGTTCAGTGTTTATCAGGTTACTTTCATGACCTGCTTTTGTGAGTGATACCATCATATTAATGTCCATATACAAGAAAGAAGACTCTTGCTTGTGTGGCATCTGTTATCGTTCTATGGGATATGGCATCTTTTTAAGACAGAATGAGTGAATGATAAACGAAATAACTGCCGTATTGAATGATTCAATGAATCTTTATTTGCAATTTATGGCAACAAAAGTTAAGTTTAGAAGTTGGAGGACTAGTGTGGGTTGTATTCCTCAACTTTTAAGGAAGTGATTATATTTTAGAAAAACACGAAAAATAAAGCACTGAGACGTAATCTTTATTTTAAAAATTAAAAAAATCTGTTGGTCTATGGGAGAGGTTTGGGTCTCCAAATTCCACCTTTGTGTACATTCTCGTGACGCACCTTTTCAAACAGGAAAATACAGCAACAAGTGTCTTTTAAAAATATAATGATAAAGATAAAATCTCGTAAACTGAACACAAATATCACACAATAAAGACATTTTTAGGGCTGAAATAACGCACAGCATCTTTTTAAAAAGAAAAGTTTTGTTTTTTACGTATGCTACTGGCAACGGACTTTTTCAACTCACACTGTTGCCAATAGCTCACGCGCTGCTTCACAATGCGAAGTTAACAATTTTCCCCTTAAAGGGCAGCGGATTGGTGGTTTACCATTGCAGACCCAGTACATTCCCCGGAAGCTGGTATCTTTTTTTAATGCGGCACCATAGAGGAGGATATCAATCGCCACAGATAATTTTGACGTCCAGTTTCCTCCTTAGAGGGAGACACCTGAGCTCTGACGATGCGAACCTGTACTAGGATAAAATTTTGCCAAAAGCACCTAAGCCAAGCACACTCTAGGGACCTTTTACATGCTGTATAATCATACGACATGGCCACTGTCTCGATTTTCTGCACTATGAAAATCTACCAACTTGGGCCGGGGTCGAACCCGCAACCTTAGGTGCAGAAAGTCAGCGACAAACCAACCACGCCACCCAGCCGGCGCGAAGTCAGCAAAAAATCAAATTTATCTCAAACGACGGCAAATTCACGCGTCTCATTCGCTCAGAGACTCTTATGTAGTAAGGCTGATGCACGTTAAATCTGTGGAGGATCAAGTCTTCCTATTGGCGTGATATGGTTGAGGGGATAGGGTGCCTAGTCAAGCGTCGACTTCGTCATTAAGGGGAGAGTTGGTAACCTCTCTCTTTCTCTATACTGACAATGTTAAATTGGCTGTTTTCGATGTACCTTTTCTCAGAATTTGTTTTATGTACATGCTTGAAATTTTTCATACTATTAAAGTACACCTCTCTCATTATACTAAAATGAGCTTTTAGCTAATTTTGAATTTTTCAATAAATTATGAAATATTTTATCAAACATTGCGAAATTTGACCCATTTTTTACTTAAAAAATTTGTAAAAATTAAATTTTTGAGTTTTTTACAAAAAGCTCATTTTAGTATATATTAGACATCATTATAAATAATTCATAAAAAATTTACATACCTGTGAACAGTAGTTTCTCAGAAAAGGTACATCGCACATTAAAATTTACATTTTGAGATAAATTGATTTTAATGTATACAGTGAGACTTCTAATCGACTAGGAAATAAAAATAATAAAAGGCTCAATTTAAAATAAAAGATACATGTTTTGGTTTATATTAGTAGTTACACTTTTAAGCAAAAACAAAGTAATTTGTTTACAATTTTCGCCATTGAAATGGGCGTGGCCCAAATTTAATGATTATTTAAAAATACGTTTTAAGGGCTTCTAAATACCCTAGAGGTTAAAGTAAGGTATTTTTAGAAAGGTTAAAATATATACAGTTTGAAAATGTAAAAATCTCAAATTCTCAAAAAAATTAGATTTTAGCTTTCCAACACCCCTTAAACTTAGGTTCAAAATTATGATGCGAACTGATTGTGGTTAGTATATATTTATTATTGACAGAAGTATAGTCAGAAGCATTCGTTAGAGCAAGCTTAAGATTTGGGATACTATTCTTAACAAAAATATAAGCACAAATTTATATACTCCGTATTAAATTTATATATATATTTTATATATTTTTTTTCAGAACAGTTCGCGATTCAATCAAATTTGATATTAATCATTTTTTAAAAATTCATAAATGATTCAGAATGAAGGAACGTTTTTTGATGTTTTTGTAAGTAAAAAATAAAAATTGCAAATTTAGTAGAAAAGAAATGCCAATTCGGAATGAAAATTTTTTCCAAAATACGTCTGAACATTTACAAGGGATTTTTTTGGTTGTTCTTAAACAATTTCTGGACTAAATACCAAACTTTTAATGTGTGTATAAAAACAATCGAATGAGAGCAGAAGAGTAAAATTCAACATCTATTTCATAACTATAGCGGTTATGAGATCTCAACACTAAATTATTCTCTTTGTAACACAATTTATATAGCAGACATATGTTTACACAAACACAATCTAAGCATAAGATTCTTAGAATATCCAGCATTAAACCAGAGAATTTTTATTATTTTTTTTATCGCAGTCTCCAAGAAAAATAATCTACTTTCCACTGCTTGAGTATGATTAAATAGTTTAGGCATGATAGGGGATGTTAAAAATCCTTTTTTATCACTATCAAAAATGATCGGGTTCACTCTGCTTTTATGGAGTTTTATGGCATGAAGCCCAGATTTGGACAAACTGCATCAGATTGGATAATAAATACGATGGAAAGTAAAATTTAATGAAAAAAAAGTGTGTAACTGTAGATTTAATATGCACACAAAAAGCGTAAAATGTTTCGAAGTAATAAAAAAAGTCACAGCACAATTCCATCTTTCAAAAATGATGTTATTAACAAGGATTAATTATATATCTGGATTGAGAAATAAGTACACGCTTCCTTCTTCTACAGTCAGAGTGAGTGAGTGAATATTAGCGTCGCACTGTTCAGCTACACGAGGGCTTTTGGCGACGGACCACGTAATTTTGAACCATGGTCAAGTGACGTGGACGACACTTGAACTGGCACCCCCTCTCCTAACTACCACACCACACCAACGGGAGGACGTTTCAGATCTCGACAAATTTAGCGTGCATCGCTGCTCTACACGGCGGATCTTTAGTGGTACTGGGCTCGAACTCATGACATGCCTGCCATGATCCGATACTTTGACCACTGTGCTACCGCAGCCCCCTTCTACAGTCAGAAGAATAAATATTGTATCTTAAGACAAAGATATATCAAATCAGTAAATCAAGCTACTGAAGATAAATATTTAATATTATTTGAAATATTGTTTAAAATTTCTAACATATTTTGGGTGTAGAGAGGCTAATGCGTAGAAACTCCGTCGAGGCTCAAAAACCTCATGTTGGCGAGGTGTGGAGGCTTGGAGATTAAGTTGTTAGTCTAGGTGTCGAGATCGTCACTTGACTGCCGTTCAAAACTGTGAAGTCCGTCACCCGTAGCCCTTGTTTTGCTTTTAAGCAACCAATAAACCCACATTTCCTTAGCCTTAGACAAGATAGAGCAGCGTGAAAAGTACATATTGTCTTCTTATTGAATCTAAGGCGGAAATTATGATCTTAACAACTACCTATCACTGTGAATGTGAGATTTCCAGGATCCTTTGGGAGAAAATAAAAAATGTTGAGTATGAAAAATTGCATACACTACAAGGTTCTTCTTCGTCTTAAAAAATCTAAAGCGTTATATATCCTGCACTATTAAACCAAAAACGTTCCAGCTTGTATACAAAAATGGCTTCGGGAAAGAAATGGAGCTTCCTTCTGAATACAAGGTATGACACAAAAGAAACGAGACTAAGTGTGTAACTAGAAGAAAGAGTGGAGTTGGCAACAAGTGTTTTGGTGACGTCATCCCACACACCTATGTCCATGTGGCCTGTTTCGCCTTAACTGATCATGCCAGTTGGGAGTACTGCGCTCTTGAGTGAATACGTGTAACTGCATTCTGCCGGAAAAGTGTCGAATCAACATCAAGTTTCTTGTGAAACTTGAGAAAATCAGCCACGAAAACATTTCGAATGTGGACCGAGGTTTATGGAGATGAAACTTGTCTCATGAATATATGTTTGAATGGCATAAGCTTTTTTTCAGGGGGAAGGGATAGTGTGGAAGATGATGAACGTGCTGGGAGCGCAAGGTCAGCGATTACAGAATAAAAGATTGCCAAAATTCGTAATATGAGTGGGTTCCCATTCGCATCAGTGGTCAAACTATTAATCAACACTACTGCAATGAAGTACTAAAAAGATTTCGTGAACAAATTAGGTAAAAAAGGGCAGAATTGGGGAGTGATGGATAGCTGTTGCACCAAGACATGCACCCGCTCACACGTCCCTATATGTCAAGCAGTTACTGTCCAGAAAAAACATTACCGTGATGGGGAATCCTCCTTATTCGAGTGGTTTGACCCCATGCGACTATTTTCTCATTTCCCACAATTAAATCTTACTTAAAGGGAATCCATTTTACCTCAGTTGAAGAGTTTCACGCAAAAACGGAGAATCTCCTGAAGGGCCTTCCAAAAACCTCTTTCCAGAACTGTTACCAGCAATGGTAGCATCGAAAGCAGAAGTGTGTGAATGCTGAAGGGAATTACTTTGAAGGTGATAATGTCACGGAGAACTGATTCTGTACGTACAATGATTTATTAGACCAGCCTCGTTTATTTTGTGTCACACCTCGTAAGTCAACGGGAATTTATCGTTGGATCATTCGATTGGCTCATATTTTTGAGCAAGGCATAATGACGAGAGGGTACGGTCATCTCCAATCTCCTACCTTCCACACCACATCAAAATGGCCTACAGCTTAAATGTGCATCAGTCGTGCTAGACGGACGAGGCTTTAGCAACAAGATTCGAACTCGCAACTTAGCTAAGACATCTCTGGCCCATAGCTCTCCACCATGACTACTCGGCAACTGCGGCGGCCACTCGAAATGCTACTAACGTGTCTGAGTGTTAGAAAGTCGAGCATGAGCTTAGAAAACAGCATGTAAAAATGAGATCCCTTTAGTTTTTTTTTCTATACACCAGCGACATAAGAGGGGTGCACTGAATCAGGCACTTATTTCCATTTTTAATTTTCTTCAAAAAATCTTTTGGAAAAAAACCCACCAAGCACTTTATTATACTTTCTTAAAAACTGAAAGTGCTCCAGGAAAAGTTGAAAATAAAAGTTTTGCTGGATGAGGCGTCCGCTTGATTAAATTAGGTAGAATCTCATAAGATTCCGGGTTAAAATTAATTCAATTCACACTCGACACAGGAAGGCTGGAATTTTTACCAGAGTAAGTAATCATGTTTCGGATTATTAACTTTTTCAATGTGCAGAAAAAGTAATTTTTTTTGCTACTGTATGACAGAGAAAAATTTAATTTATGAAAACATATCTTAGATATGCTTTTAAATTCTTTAGAAAAGATAGACGAGAAACATAACATGATAAAAAAACGAGCTAATTTAACTACAAATGGTAAACATCTTTCGAAACTGAATATAATTAGTATAAGGTAAATTTTTTTCAAGTAATTAAATATTTTTTTCCCCTTCCTACAGAATGATGTGATTTAGGAAATGAAATATGCTTTTATAACTGTAGGAAAAACAAGATATTAGTGACACAAAACCAAGGGCGTAGCTACCGTCATATCAGCCGTATGTGTTATAACCTTTGTTACTTTGGGATTACTTAAGTGGTTGCAATAATCTAGTGGTTATACGGTAATGAGTTCGATGTATGACTGATGCATGTTAAATCTCCTGTTGGCGTGGTGTGGAAGCTCCAGTGTCGTCTTCGCCACTGGACTTAAGTTCAAAATTACGAGGTTCGTCAACAAAGAGTCTTCGTGCTGTTTTATACTGCGAAATTAATAAACACTCACTCAGATTCCTTAAGGCTGTTTTCGGTTAATGTTAAAGAATAGAACCCGAATTTGGAACATTTTTTCAGATATAAAAGAAATGAAAAATTAATATGATATTCTGGCTTCACTATCCTTTAGAGAGCAGCATTTTTTTTATCACACTTCCCATTTTTAACCGAGTTGATTCATTTTTTTCTTTTATAAAATGTGTTTCGCATTTTTACTCCCATACCGTAATGTTAAATGAGCTATCCATTTATATTTCAAAGGGAAAAACTAATTATGTATGGAATGTTTTGAAATTTTAAAAACACTATATTCTAAACAAATACATGAGTTACAATGTCACAAATTTTTATAAAAATTGAGAGGCATTTTTTTCTGTCCGAAAGTGTGCTCCGCGTTAAGTTTACGCTCTCGTATTTATGGCGAAAACAGCCTTTAGTATGAAGTACAGTACATATACGAAAGTTTTTTGAACCAATTCTAGCTGCTTTTCATCAATTTTGAACTGCTTTGCAATGACGTGTGGGTGTACCCTTCATTCCGTCGCTTTTATACGTAGAATTTAGACGGTGTATTTATGTTAGCGTTTTACATTTTGGATTATTAACAAATATTTTTACAACCAGTTTTCAAGCAATGACTTTTGTAGGAAGACCAACATGTAAACAAGAAAGATTTAATGCAAAATAAATTTGAATCATTATTTAATAAGTGTGGGACAAAAGAGAAAACAATACTGCACTTTCTCGTGAAAAATTAATAACTTCGATAGCAGAAGTAAAAAGTGCTAAAACAGCACAGAAAAAGTACCACGTGACTCTTGGTTACTTCAGCATTATATCGTTGAAGTTCAAGGAGTAGAAAAGTTAATTGTGCCAGTAACAGATGCAAAACATATTCTTTTCCTTTCTGTTTAACTAATTTTAGTAATATGAGGAATAATAATTTAAATAATCAGCTATTCCCCTCTCTTATTATTTATCATTACCTACCTATTTCATGAAATAACTAGGTAAAGTATAGAATTTGTCATCTATTATGTACATTAACTGACTTGTCAAGTGATTTCATGAAATATCTAGTTATTCTCTATGAAATAACTGAATTATATATACACTTTAACGCTAACATATACATATTCTACAACAACAAAAAAGTAAAATACAGGCTTCCCGCGTATAACACGGTTTTGATATTACAAGGTACAAAATTTGCGATTATTGTAACACGGATTCGATATTACACCGTACAAAACTTGAATTTAATACTACACACACGGTTTTGATATAACACGATTTTAAAAAGTTAAATATCATAAGGATTTAACTTTTTAAGGGGATTTTTTTTGGTTGAAAAAGTTATTTTACTAATACGCAGCGGAAAATTTAAAAGTTCTTTAGCTCCTTACAGAGAAATTCTAAAAGAATAGCAAGATATATATGTGGCATGCAGCCAAAAGCAACGCAGTCTCCGCGCGCAGGCGCATTGAATGGAAACTAAAACTAAAACTTTTGAATTAGTGGAAGAGAAACAAAAACTCTTAGACATTAGAGAGAAAGGAGAACGCGAGAGGTGCGCGAGCAGGCGTTACCTTCTGAATATCATCGTCAAACTTATCTGTAAAAACTACCTTTTTAATTAATTTTTGTTCAATGTTAAATAAACCATAAGAGAAACGTCTTGGACCCCTTGTTGTCTCCCACAAATTATGGGGGCTCAGCCGGGATCGATAAAATTTCGATTTTGAACCAAAGTCTGGACAATGAACAACAGCGTCCGTGAAGGAGACGCTCCGCCATTTTTCGAAAACTTCGTTCAACCTGTGTAGAGGTTGAATTTTTCAACGAACCATCGACAAATATTCCGCCTGTGTAGAGGTTGGAAAACCCATCGACGAAAATTCCGCCTGTGTAGAGGTTGGAACCACTCACAAACACCTGCGAAGAGGTGTAAATTCGAACAATTTCAAGAACTATTTTTCATCTAACGATATAACCTGCGAAGAGGTGAAATCAGTGGAATCAACGTTTTTATTGGATACATCGTACGTGCGAGCAACAAGGGAGCCAGAAAAAAAAAAGGTAGGATCTTTCTAAATTTTTATAAAATGTATAAAAACGCTCTTAAAGAGGATCTCATAAGAGTTGTTGAGGAGCTAGACGGTACTGTCGAAAGTACTGACACTATAGTTAAACTAAAGACTAAAATTGAGAACAGTAGTACATTTGAAAGTGATCCAGATTTCGTTAAAACTTTAATTCAAAACTGTATAGATGAGAGAGTATCGCAAAACGAAAGAGAGGTAACTTCAGAACAAAAAATTGAGCTCGCGAAACTTCAGTTGGCAAAATTAGAAAAAGAAATCGAACTTCAATTGGCCAAAAATAAAGCATTAAGTTTAAATCCTGCAGCTAAAGTCGAAGAAAAACAGTTCGAAACTAACATAGAAAATATGATAAAAAGTATAAAAACTTTATCTCTTCCTGTTCCCACCAGATCTGAAAATTTTAATCTGTTCTTCCAATCATTAGAACGCGCATTTTTAACCAAGAAAATAAATGACGAATATAAATCTGAAATTTTAATAAATCTTCTGGGCGAAAGAGCTCATAACGTCTTACTGTATATTAAAGAAGAGGAATTAAATGACTATGAAAAACTAAAATCTATAGTACTCAGAGAATTCCAATAAACCCCTCGCGAGTGTTTAAACTCATTTAAAAATGCTGTAAAATCATCAGGCGAGACATACATCCAATTTGCTGCAAGATTGACGACAAACTTCCAATATTATTGTTCGTTAAGAAAAGATAATTCCTTTGAATCTCTATGTGATCTTATAATTTCTGATAAATTATTTGAAACTTTAAATAAGGAAACTGCAACTCATATTGGCATTCGAGAAGCAGAAGATTGGTTTAGGCCTATTGATTTAGCTAAAGAGTGCGATATTTATATTTCATCTAGAAGCGGATCACATAAAGAAATTCCTATTACTTATGGATATACCCAAGACCCCTTTAAAAATAGATCACAAAACTTTAAACCAAAGATTAAAGAGAACTATCCCCAATATCTTGAAAGAGAAAATAAAAATTGCTATATATGCGGTGATTCATCTCATTACGCAAGAGACTGTAAGAAGCGTTTTAAATCTAAAGAATCTAACAGCCACATCCGTAATAAAATAAACGTGAATACTTTGAAAGTCGAGAGCGAAAAACAAAATAGCGGTGAGATCGCAAATCTTCAATACGTAAGCATTTTTGTAGAAAATCAGCCCGTAACAGCCTTGATTGATTCAGGTTGCCAGATCCCAGTTTTAAATTCCTCACTAATTAGAGTGCAAACACCTTCCGAAAAGATCATAACATTAAGTTCATGTTTTGGCGAACAGCGTATGGTAGAAGTTAAACCCATAAATATTTCTCTTAATCAACACTCTCCTAGCTTAAGTGTTGGAACGGCAATATCACCGACCTTGACCGAAGAATTTATTATACATCCCAGTGTATATTCTGAAATAGAGAAACTAGGCCACGCAAAGAGCGATGTTTTATTGAATGAAAGTGAATCCTCTTTAGGTGCTCATGCTTATGCTTATTCTAGTGCTATTTCTTTTCCAAATGTTTCTGTTTCAAATGTGATAGAAAACTCTAGTTATGATTTGCCATATGTTAAGAACTTTAATACTAGAAATGATTCGAGTTCTCTAATTAAGGATTATAAATGTAATAAAATTAAGATTACTAAGTTAAAATTGAGTATTGTAAGAGAAAAATGTTCTGATATAGTATTGTGTAAGAAAGCCAATGGTGCCATGAAAACGAGTTCCGTGGAATTTATCTCCCGCTCACCTAACCCTTTACCTATGAAGAGTGAACATCGACGGTTTGTGTTGTTCCGAAAAATTTTTGAGCCCTGGCAGTGGAAGCGAAGGAAAAAGAGAAATCGTTTTGAACAGACGTCCAGAACTCTACAGAGGAAAATATCGATGCGTTCAACCAAAGATCAACTTGTTGAAAAAGTCGTTCTTATGCCTGTGAAAGACAATGTTTTCCTGTGGAACCTTCCGGATGTCGAAGAGGTGCCTTCACATGATGGAGAAACTGTCTAGTTCAACAAAATTTTGATATGTTAAATCTTTATATATTTGTCGTATAGTCCTTGTCTGTTCCGTTTTTTTTTGTATGTTTCAGATTCTCCTCTGGTCTCCATGGAAATACCGCTGCGGACAGCGTACAGTCAGAATGGCCGTTGTGGCATGCAGCCAAAAGCAACGCAGTCTCCGCGCGCAGGCGCATTGAATGGAAACTAAAACTAAAACTTTTGAATTAGTGGAAGAGAAACAAAAACTCTTAGACATTAGAGAGAAAGGAGAACGCGAGAGGTGCGCGAGCAGGCGTTACCTTCTGAATATCATCGTCAAACTTATCTGTAAAAACTACCTTTTTAATTAATTTTTGTTCAATGTTAAATAAACCATAAGAGAAACGTCTTGGACCCCTTGTTGTCTCCCCATATATATATATATATATATATATATATATATATAGAAATAAACAGTTAACTAAAACTACGTCAAATAACTTTTGTAATGATGGAGAATTAATTAGTAAGGAGGAGTTTCAACCAATTTTGATGAAAAAATAGATAAGTTGCAATTTCTGATGAGAGTGACGATAAACCTAATAATCCGTTTCAATTTATTTGATAAAAATAAGTATTTTTTTTGAATTTATTTTTTGTTGTATTTTTAATTTTTGTTCTTCATATTTTGGTTTTTAATGAACTTACTTTTTTCATTTGTATGTTTTAATGGAACGAAATTGCAGCTATCATAAAATTTTACACCTTAAAAGAATTGATTTCGATACAACACGGTTTCGATGTTGCTGTTGTCGTGTGTTTTTATCCTGGGATACATATGAAATACGAGTGGAAGAACAGAAACATGCAATACAAATAGAAGAATATAGACATTTATTACACACGAGAATCCCAACATATAACAGCACGGGTGAGCTGCTTTCTATTCGAGACGGGAATTCATTACAGGTGAAAATCCGACTTCATTTCCCAAAGATACAGCCATGCCTTACTCGGGATTCGAACCCGAACCCAATCAGTTACAAGCCGAGGGTCATATCCAACATACTGGCTGGGCGGCACACGGTTTCGATACAACACAGTATATATTGCCCTGATTTATATTATGTACACACATAATTATTTAATAGTTAAATAAAATAATTTATAAATAAATAAAAGTCTCTTATAACACGGTTTCGAAATACTACGGTACGAATTAACTATGTTATACTAGGGACGCCAGTACTAAAAGAGACATTGCTCGTAAAAGACAAAATATCACTGTTTACAAATTTCTAGTAAAATATTTTGAAAAATATTGTTTTAACCATAATAAACACACTTGTCGACATAATTTAGCAATATTCTATAATATGAAACAATGGAAAAGTGTCGAATAACAGGATGAAGAAAGGAGAGACTCTGGCTTCCTAATTTCACAATAGATTTCACACACACGCAGCAACAATAAAAGTACGCATATTCCAGCAATAGTTATGGCCAGTGAAGAGAGATATCTCGGAATTGTAGAACGTCTCACAAAACTCAAACGAAAAATTCGAGCGAATTGGGCCTTGGAAGCTTATAATCCAATGCGGAATTCGCTCGTTGCTCATCCACCTAGGAATGTTAGGGAAGGATTCAGAGAGGGGGGGGGTCAAGGGAGATTGTAAGGAGGATAAGGGGGGATTCCAATCTACCGAGATGGCAATGAGAAATCAAGAGTGTTAATTATTGAATAAAATCCGAGTATTTTAGAATTTATTGAGCATATATATATATATATATATATGAGTGTGCGTGCACATCTAGTTGAAATATTTTGAAAACGAGCTTTGTTATAATTTTTATGAATAGATAAAATCAGTCTACGTCAGGGGTACTCAACCTTTTTTTTCCCGCCGGGCCACATATATATGACAACAATTTCACGCGGGTCACAACATGAAAATTAAAACGGGGAGATGGGGGGGGTACTATAAGATCAAAAACATTTAAATTGCGAAAAATTTATCAAAAAATTAAAATTATAATTCTGTGGATAGTATTTTAAATTTTTATCAAACTCTATCAAACTCAACTCACAAAAAATAGGTTCTATACATTTTTTTCCTGTTGTGGGATTATTTCGATTTCCAGTTATCATTGATCCAGCCCTTTGTTTGCATTCTACTGTCATAAAAAAAAGTTGCCACGTACTATAGTAATTTGATTTTTTTTTTGACAAAGCCTCACTTACTAGTATTTAAAACATGAATTTATCAAGTGCAGGAGATGGTAGCAAAGAATTTTTACTGCATTCTGGACTGAAATCAGTATTAATTGTTTAAAACTAGTTCATACTTTCTTGTGCATTATTGTTTCAAATTTATTCAAATTCGATTTTATTAAAACAAGTAATATAAAAAAAATTAAGTCAATTCCTACTTAGATCAACAAAGAAATTTTTATTTTAGCTACTTTTTATTAAATAGTTACAATTAATATAAATATGTATATACATGACAGAATCACAACATTAAGTGGTAATTAATTTTTATTAATTATCATTAAAGTATCGTATTGTCACCCAAAACAATCGTGTATATAAAATTTCAGTTCACAAATGAATTCTTTAAAACGTGAGGAAAAAAAATCTTTTAAAGTTTTGACCCAAGTCGCTAAAAATTAAATCAACGTGGCTGTATCTGTAATTCTTTAAATAATTAGTTTTCAGCCAATTAATTTTAATTAATTATAATTAAATTATCGTATTTTTACCCAAAACAATAGTGTATAGTAAACTTCAGCTCAAACGAGCGCTTTAAAATGTGAGAAAAAAACATTTTCAAGTTTTGACACAAGTCTCCAAAAATGATGCCAACGTAGCTGTATTTGTAATTCATTGAATAATTAGACTTAATCAATTAATTTTTATTAATTATAATTAAATTACTGTACAGTCATCCAAAATAAACATGTGCATAAAATTTCAGCTGAATTGAGCGCTTTAAAATGTATTTAATTAACGAATGAAAATTCCACCAAGATAAATAAATATATATAGAGGTGTGAGCAAATAGTAGGAATTGAAAAATATCTGAACAAATTACTGAATTTTTCAAAGAGTTCATCGGAAGCATTCAAGAAACACTCTAACAATCTCTGAATCGATTCATAAGTTTATCAATATATATAATGTTTTACAGGATGCTTTTGTCACCTCTGCATTTTGTGACAATACCACTGAGAAAATATTCTGTTGCAATGATTTTTCTTAAGAAAGACAATTTATCTCGTGTTGAAAGAGATCCTCAAGATAAAGAGTCAATAAAAGATTTGTTCTTAGTGGTATAGTGACGAGTAAAATTATATTTTTTAAATATAACATTTTCACGACAAATAAAACAAGTTGTTGAATCATGTTTACTTTCCTCTACGAAACAGTCAAGATCTTAATCGTCTTGAAACAATATATTTTCTTTAGATATTTTTCGCTTGGAAGACATGAAAGTTAATTAAAAATTAGTCTCCCCCCCAAAAAAAATTGTCACTGCTCCACTGTTATTTGTTTTCATAACCGTTATAATTACAAAAAGGAAAAAAAAGTAATCTCACGATTTGTACCAGCACGACATCTATAACCAAATTAATATATATTTAACTGCTTGGTTCACAGAATTTCTTGCTAAATTGTGTGTGTTAATACATTGTTCTTAAATAATCGAATTTGTCAGTGCAACGGAACCTGACCGGGTCACTCAGAAAGGTCCAGTGAGCCACATGCGGCCCACAAGTTGAGTATAGCTGGTCTACGTCCGTAAAATTCTATAGTTTTCCCTCTATAGCAGTGGTCTCCAACCCCCGGTACGTGGATCAAATACTACCGGTCTGTACAAGAAACATTAAATTATTTCCATTTTATTTATAGTAGTATATTTTTCATGGGTTTGGGATACTTTTTTTATGAAAAAAAATCACTTTATATTCATTTTTTGGTGTAGTTATATTTTATTCTGAAGGCACGTTTAAATACAATTAAATTAGAATTATTAAATCACAACAATCTAAAATATAAACAATCAACGTCCTCTACCCTCAGTGGGCCGCGGTATAATGATCAAACGTTGACCGGCCCGCGGCGATAAAAAGGTTGGGGAGTACTGCTCTAAAGCACATTGATGCAAATGTCCACAATATTTTTTTATGCTTTTATTTCGTCCCATATTACTACGTATTTATATATGAACACAAATTCGTGTATTCAATGTACGTTATATATTTATAACAAATCCATCTAAATTCAATGAGATGTGATAAATGTTTTCAATTAAAAGAAAGTTTTTATTGTTCAGTGCTTATGCACTTAAAAAAGCCTTCAAAGAGAGAGTGACCTATAAATTTTAATATTTATATTATGTTACAGTAAAATTTCTTGCGCATGTTTACAATTATCGTTACACTTCCATTTCATTATCTCCAGTAATCATACTTAGCAACTACCGAATAACAATTATAGAAAACTTCCTTGAATTAACCCTTTTTTATTATGAACAGATATATCTTCTATATTTACCTCAAAATCATCTTATCTAGTAATGTGAATATACATACAAAACGCTGCAAAAATCGATAGATGAGAGCATAAATTCTCTACACAGCGAAACGCAAAGGAGAAAAAAAAAAAAAGAAAACGAAGGGGGGAGGGGAAATCTCATTTCGATCTAATCTAGAGCCTATCTCAACAAACATCAACTAACAAAAGAAAACCCCCGTCGCAACGTTACGTTAATGCCCTTTTCTATGATAAGGGTTCTCCAGCAGCAAACAAGTGCAGGACTTCAAGGGAAATCGCCTGAAGAATAAGAATAAGATGAAAACATGGTCGCCCACCGATGCTTGGAAAAGGCCATCCTTTGTAAAGCCCCACTCCAGCCGTAACGAGCACATTTATCCGCATAATTTAGCGAACACACCAAAATCGCAGGTGGGGGGGGGGATCGAACGATTCTTAAACGACAGAAAGAGGAAGAGGGAGAGAGGAGCAGGCAGACGTCAGATGCTGAGAAGGCGGGTACATTGATCGACCCTCCTGAAGAGTACCGGATCGATTCTTCAGGTAGCTGTACCACGTACCACGGGTTTGAGAGCAACAGGTTTGGTTTGTTTAGTTCTGGAGCAGCGCGTGTGGGTGGCTTTATACTAAAGGGGGTCGATGGAAGTGTGGATGGGAGGCTTCAACGCCAACGTACATTTTGGCGAATGCCAAAGGAAAAGAAAAGGGAGGATAATCCCATTAAAGAAATCTCTTTTGGCGAAAGAATACATTGGTTTGATTAGATTACTTAAGGGAGAAATGGCGATGGTGATAAAAAGGCGTAGGTTGGACCTTTGACTTGTTGGCCTTTAGGAATCCCCGATCCATTTTTAATGCTAGTTCGGCGGAAATAGGAGATACTTTGCCAACCGCTTTTGTTAACTTAATGGAAGATTAATTTAGGTATTTTTTTTTTGAGCTCGATGATAAGCCAAGGGATTCGATAATTTGTCGCCAACAACAATGTGCCCTTTTAGCATTTATTAAAACTTAATTAGGCTACTTATTGTGATGGAATGTTAGTAAAGCAAGTTATTTGAATGAGAAATATTTAGTATGATTAAAATAAAGATGAGAGATGCAGTAGAATTATTGATTACACAAAAGGCAATCTAAGCAGAGCTGCACAGAAACATACGGTAGTAAAAAAGATTTAACCTTTACGAAGTAATTGCGTGGGAGTACTTTCCTATTGAAGCAACAACGAATCTAGTCGTGCTTTGTCAATGTAGAGAAAACGGGGAAAGATTCATAATTAACGACCACTCTATTTGAAATGTTCATAATTAAGAATTTTCATAAGGTCATGTACGTAGGTGTACAATTAAGCAAAATATTTTCTTTGTTCTTGAATTTAAGTAATTAACTTCTTGGCAACATTATATATTATAGCAAAGCTAGAAAAGAAATTAGACTGAATGTTTCTTAAAAATGATTAGAATAATTAACAAATTTCTTCAAAAACGATTACAAATTATGAAGATATACATTTTAAGCAAAAACTAAAAATTATATTGAAATTCCAGCGCAGAACAACATATGTTAAAAATAACAGTTACTTGGTTTTGAGGCTAGAAGTTTGAGAAAAAATGCATGGAAGATGATGATTTAATCAGAATCCAAACAAGTCAATCTAATTTGACACGCAGTTTTGAAATCTTGAAAAATAAAGGCGTTGAAAATAACTTGAATTCAAAATAAAAAATCTCACTAAAAACTAATCTGCAATTTGAACAATAAATTTATTTAACGAGAGGACATCCATTTATTATTTAACACAATCTAGAGAAAAATAGATTAAGTGTAGCTACGTTTCTCTTTTGAAGAATATATTTAAAATTTTGAAAGGCTTACACAATACTGAAAACTTTGTATAAGAAATGATATTGCTTATCATGGTACTTAATACCTAAAAACAAGAATTAAATTCACTGTCTTAGCCCTGAGTGGGGCCTGTATCGAAATTTTTCGCACAAACTTTTTGGGGGCCCCTTAATATATTAACAAATTTTTCTCGCATATGTTGGGGCCCCTGTAGCTTGGGGGTTGCGTATCATTGATACAGCTGATACAGTGGTAGCTACGCCCCTGATTATATTTGATTCTCCACGAGAAACTATATTTATAGAAAAATCAGGAACTTAAACAACTATGCAAATAATATTATCAAAATAGAAAATTTTTCTAAATCGAACAAATTGTTTGCATAATAAAGAGTGTTTTTTTCTAGGTATAGAAGTTTAAGTTGGCATTACTTTCCAAGATGGCGACCGATTTAACAGCTGTCAAGTGATTTATTCTCAGTTTGGTTTGGCAATTCATCAAAACGATCATCAAGCAAGGCGTAGATTCGTCGAATGGGCCCAAAACGAGATTGCCGTTGTTCCCGATTTTCATAAGCGAATTTTGTTTAGCGATGAAGCGCACTTCTGGTTGAATGGCTACGTCAACAAACAAAACTGCCGCATTTGGAGTGACGCTAATCCTCAAGTGTATGTCGAAACACCGTTACATCCAGAAAAACTGACTGTTTGGTGCGCTTTATGGGCTGGCGGACCACTTCTTCAAAAACGATGAAGGCCACAACGTTACAGTCAATGGTGATCGGTATAGAGCCATGATTACTAACTTTTCATTCCTGAATTGAACAATCATGATGTCCAGGAGCTGTGGTTCCAACAAGACGGCGCAACATGTCACACAGCTCGTGCCACAATAGATTTATTGAAAGACACGTTTAGTGACCGCCTAATTTCACGTTTTGGACCTGTGAATTGGCCTCCAAGATCTTGTGATTTAACACCGCTAGACTATTTTTTGTGGGGCTATGTAAAGTCATTGGTCTATGCGGATAAGCCACAAACGCTTGACCATTTGGAAGACAACATTTGCCGTGTTATTGCCGATATACGGCCACAAATGTTGGAAAAAGTCATCGAAAATTGGACGTCCAGATTGGACTACATCCGAGCCAGCCGTGGCAGTCCTATACCAGAATTCATATTTAAAATGTAATGCCACAAGATTATCTTTCGAATAAAAAAAATTCATGTCAATCGAATAATACATCGTTGTTTTATTGCAATTTAAATACCTCTAAAAAAACACCCTTTATTTACAGGTACATATACGTTCCACTCCAAATTCAAATCCCATTGGCTTTGTCAGACACATGAAGTTATTAGATAAAGAGATAAAAAAAATTACGAAAATATTAGATTGAAAAAATACTGCTGTAAAATTACACGGGGTTTTCTGAGTCACATTTCCTAATTTTTGATTCTTTGACAGAATACGAAAAGACATCTTGTCCAGCAATTCGTTCTTCTAGCTTCCACAATAATAACGAAAGGAATTGGAGAGCTAAATGGATTGTGCCTATCTCTCTCCTATATAGGGATATACGCAAGATCTCCGGAACTGCTAGACCTACATTCTTGAAATAGTCTCTTTTGGTGAGTAGAGATTGGCTAGGAACGAGTTTTGCGAAAATCGACTCCCAAGGGAGTTGGCGTAGGCGTTAGGGCCGAAATTTCCCATTTTTGAACTATTAGATCTACAGACTCGACATTCCGCAAGTATGTTTCTTTCGTTGAGTAGATATCCGCTAACAGCAGTTTTTAAAGAAATACACTCCCCGAGGGGGAAGAGGGTGTAAAAGATAAATATAATTCCAGTTTAGAAATTTCTGTCCTTTTTATATAAAAAGACAAGAGCTATAAAAAATGCTTTAGAATACAATGGAAAGCTTAATTCTAGGACTTAGATATCAATAACTTAAAAAAACGGTTTATAGTCATACAACATCATGAAATACCTAGCGAAGATGGTGGATAACAGCTTTGACGACATTAACATGAACACTTGAAAATACAACTGGATTCTAAAGTAAATAAAAGGCAAAACCCACTAGTTTAATTTAGTTATAACACTTAAACAGAGCTGTAATAATACCTCAAAATGATAAACTATGTTCTGCGATGAGGTATCAGGATTAGCTCCAGTTTTTAAACTTGCTTATCTTGTCCATAAGAGGATTTATATAACAGTTATCATTTTTTTCTACAAAATGATCTTCCGCAACTAGTATATATTGCTCTTTTCGTCCTTTCTTCAGTATTTTACAATAAAGTTCTATAAGAGAATACTAAAAAGTGATGGGCTCTTTATTTTTGTCGAATATCGGTTTTAAGTTAGTCAGACTTATAGATAATGTAGTCCTATTTCTGCTATACAGGACACAAATTCACAGACTTTAGGCTGTTACACAACACCGGATTCATGCAAGCTCTAACTTAAGGTATCAGACTTTTTTGCAAAAGCGTATACATGGAACATTTTTCTGATATTTAGAGTCACTTAGATTAGAATACATGCATAAATTTGTTTTAAGAATATTATTACAGTAAAAAATTATTTAGGTGCAATATTTTGGCAAAAAATGAACATGGAATTACCTATTTTCAAAACATTCTCCCATTATGGAAAATGCTTCTATAATATTTTGCTGTATATAGCTCAGATAGTACAGAGTCTAAACTAGGAATTTTGAAATACATAATTTAAAAGTAGATTTATCCATATTTTAATACAACAGTGGAGAAATTTTAAGAAAAAAAAACACCGATAATTATTTTAATTGGTAGTAACTCTGAAAATAATGTGAATTTGACAAAAATCCTAGTTCAGGCCCTCTGGAGAGAGAAATTTTTGCTTTATATATGCAAAATATTATTATTATAGAAGCATTTTTCATAAAAAAAAAGAATGTTTTGAAAATGGGTAATTCTAAGTTCATTTTTTGCCACAATATTACATTTAAATAATTTTTTATTCTAATAATATTCTTAAAACAATTTTATACATGTATTCTAATCCAAGTGACATTCAATATCATGAAAATTATCCATTTCTACGCTTGTTTTGAATTACGGTTCCGAACGTAGTCGGATACCTTAAGAGATGTTTAAAAAAGTTAGGAAAAAAAATCCCGACTCCTGACGTCTATATCACCCAGCAATTTTTAAATATGGCTAGTTAAAGAGACCCATGGGATTAAAAAAAATCATTTTCATTTAGTAAAAAGCGAAAAGGATTGTTACGGGCATTATCGCTTATTATGCCACGAAAATGAAATGAACTATGATAATTAGCGTACACTGAAGCAAAATCTTTTTTTTTTTTTTTTTTGTGATTGCTTTCACCGAAATTAAAATTTCACCAGTAAAATAAAAAGAAAATCCATCATTCTGACAGTTTTCGTGGCGATGTCGGTAATAATTAACTAAAATTTGGAGTTAAAATGAAAAAGAGGTGATTGCTAGGGTTATAACACCTACCCATGACCAATTAACGAGATTACATTTAACGCCTACGGATGACGCCTAGAGCTGATCTATCGCAACGATGTTAACTTGGGTAAAAGTTAATTAGGGTAAAAAATTTCAAAAACGTTTAAATATGTATTAGATTCTCACAGTTCTAGCGACACTTATGACCTTTTGAATCCATTTGAGGTTGTCTTCGCTTTCGTAAAAAGTGAAGAGTTGTTTTTAGTAAAAAATGGATCGATTCTACACAAAAATGAATAGCATATTATTAATATACGAGTTTTCCATTATCTCTCTCTCATTTTAATCATTTATTTCAGCAATATTTTACAAATTCTATTCTGCCCATTCTACTGATTCCAGCGAGCTTACGCTCATTTTTCGAGTTTGTACAAATCAGTTAAGAACTTAAATACATATTATATGTATACATATACAGTTAACAACTTAAATCAGTGATTCTCAAACTTTCAATACTGGCGCCCCCCCTTTTCAATCACAATTTTTATCGCACCCCCCTTATACATTAATAATGCACTAAATGCAATAATAATGCACTTTGACGCTAAAGCTGCAATACGAGATCTTAATTATAAACCATACAAATTAATAACATAAGTATTAAATTTTGAATACTACTTTTAAGCAAACAAATAAATTAATTATGTAATAGTATAATTAAGTTATTTTTCCTTTCTCTAATTTTTAAATTGAACAAATTGCAAAATGCGGTGACTGCTTAGAAGACAAAATATGGATATCTGCTAAATATAGAAAAATAACTTAGAGGGTCAATTTCTAATCATATGCATTCCTCATGAAAACTTTGCTTTGCAAGACAAGCCCATGGAAGTCGTTAATACTTATTAAACTTGTTCTTAATCTAGTATTAATTAATTAGTTATAAAATACTCTGTGCATCACTGATACATTAAAAGTATGCCAGCCGAAGTACCCGCTCTTTGAAGGAGTTCATTTATAAAAAAAATAAAACATTCTTGATATAATAGTTGTATTCAGTGGCACACACAGGAATTTTTCAAGGGGGGGGGTTCGGGGTCGAAAGTTCACCATTCTTGTATCATGCTCCGTTTGATTTTGTCGATTTTCGGGAACAAAACACAGTAAAAAACTAGTTTTTGAATAAATAATTAGCATAAAGTAAAAATATTACTCCTTAATAGCAAGTAATTAATTAATTTTACGTACTATATACTTAGAATTATAATCAATCGGAAAAAAAATCAAGGGCTTTTGAGGGGGTCTGGACCCCAGGACCCCCTCCTTGTGTGCGCCACTGGCTGTATTGTAAGGAGAGTAAAGCCAAGTGCGCGACAATGTTTACGAAAATGTAAAATGTTTTTTTTAAATGATTGCTCAAAATATAATTAGTTTTAAGCGAATTTTAATTTTAAGCCTCACAGAATTAGCATTTATAATTGATGCTAAATAATGAACAATAATATAAAATTCCGATGAAGAATAATTGTATTATTTTTAATATTTTTAAAGTGAAAAGACTTCAACATGTTTTAACCTGGGAGCATGTTTTAACCTGGCGCACTCGATACGGTCGAGCGGGGTTATTAAGTCACCCCAATTCTTTTTTTTTATAATTATTTTATTGTACACGATACAAATCGTTATTCCAGTGAATAATTTAATTAAGATAAAGTTTATTTACCTACTTTCAAGGATTTTTCAATTTTTCTTTGGTAACAAATAAGCAGTTTTGCCAGAATTAACAATTTCGTTATCTGTGTGTCCCGCGCGACCACTTCCGGGTAAAAAGTGTATTCATTATGATAATATGTATGTTACAGCTAAAAACAATTGTTATGCTTTATATGTGTGTTTGAAAATACTCATCTTGGTCTAAGTCTTGGCCAAGTAATCCATCAAAGTGTGTGTGTGTGTGCTCTCCGTGGTTTTCCAAATATCATAAAACTGTTTTGCATGGAAAAAAGCGCAACAGAGAAATACATTATTTCTCATTTAAGGAAGTTGTAAGTAAACACATAAGTGAGGGGTCATAACTAACTGTACCAATAACTTAGAAGGTCAAACAAATTACAGCTAGAATGTGCAGCATTTCAAAAATAATGACAGTGATGAATTTTTTATGTTACTAAATTTTTTCGATTCTGGATCTGGGATCTGTTTTTTCTCTGAAAGAGTATAATGTTAGTTTTAAAAAAGAAAACGTAATAAAAACTCTCTCATCATGGGATTACAGCAAATTAAATAAAGTATTTTTTATTTGGTTATAGGATCCAAGATAGCTAATTAAGTATTGAAGAAGTTTTCTTTTTTGATGACTTAATATCGCCTATAAATTATATCAGAGTAAAAGTGCATTTTTTATTATGTCTGAAAGTATTTTGTTTTAATTCATTCCAGTAAATTAATTATTTTTTAAACCTTTTATTTTCGATATGCTCGCGCCCCCTCGTAAGGTTATCACGCCCCCGAAGGTGGCGCGCCCCACAGTTTGAGAAACACTGACTTAAATGCATCTTTTAGTTTCAATATATAAGGCTCCTCTCAGAAGCAGTAGATAGCATACGTTCAGTTTGTGACTAGGGTTTGCAATACCGGTTAACGGGATTCCGAATACCGGTATTTTGAGCCTTTCGTGCAATTTTGTAATACCGATATTCACAAGTTAAAATACCGTTTTTTCGATATTTACTAGAAGTTTTTTAAAATTGTCTCCACTATATGTTCAAGGATCGCCAACAAAGCAAAATAGTTTTTTTATGTCTCTCTAACGGGCGAAATTAAATAGACTGTAATGAAGTTGCATCGTACAATCAAGATAAATGATAAAATATGTGAATCATCTAAGGAGACGGGACAAAACTATCCAGTTACAGCTCAGAGAGATACTGCACACGTTCAGGATTCGTAGTCTGATATTCATTTCTGTGAAAACAAGGTTGTAGTAGTGAAGAAAGTGCGTAATACTTCGATATTTTTTTAAATTGGCGAGTGTGTTATTCACACTGTTTTTGAATATCATACCTACGGGCTCAAATTTTTTTTTCAGATTCTTTATATATATATACTCATAAATAATAACCCATAATAATGAATAAGAATTACTTCAAAGAACATAAAAAATTAGTTGATAATACTTCGGTTTGGTTTCATTATTTAAATGATGAAAAGAATATGGTGTACAATGTAAAACACACACACACACACACACACACACACACACACACACACACACACACACACACACACACACACACACACACACACACACACACACACACACACACACACACACACACACACACACACACACACACACACACACACACAAGCAATACAAAAAAAAATTAAGTCAATTCCTACTTAGATCAACAAAGAAAAATGTTAATTTAGCTACTTTTTATTAAATAATTACAATTAATATAAATATGTGTATACATATGACAGAATCACAACATTAAGTGGTAATTAATTTTTATTAAGGACCATTAAAGTATCGTATTGTCATTCAAAACAATCGTGTATATAAAATTTCAATTCAACTGAATGCTTTAAAACGTGAGAAAAAAAACCTTTTCAAGTTTTGACTCAAGCCACCAAAAGGGTCACTAAGTCGCTAAAAATGATGCCAACGTGGCTGTATTTGTAATTCTTTAAACAATTAGTTTTAATCAAGTAATTTTTATTAATTATAATTAAATTACTGTATTGTCATCCAAAATAATCATGCATATAAAATTTCAGCTCAATTGAGCGCTTTAAAATGTATTTTATTAACGATTGAAAATTCCACCAAGATAAATAAATAAATAGAGTGTGAGCTAATAGTAGGAACTGAAAAAAAATGCCCGAGTTATTAAAGCAAATGGAGGAAGTACAAGCGGTCTGCATACACATTTAATCACGAAACATGATACAAATTTGTTAAAGAATCTAATTGCGACGAAGATTCACATTTAAGCACAGTTTCTAAGTCTAAGCCACAAGAAATTTTAGATTATTTTTTTGGGAAAAAAAAGATAATTTGAGTGAAATTAGACTATTAATCAACACAACTACATTGAAATACTAAAAAGAGAGAGCTCGAAAATTTTATACTATTAATCTCAAAGAGCCAGACAATTCTTCAGGAGCGATGAAAGTTTATTGTGGAAAAACGACCCTTAGAAATACAGGAAGCAGAAGCAGAATTCCCAAAATAAATCCCAGAAGGCCTTCACACCATTTTCAGCGCTCAGAGACAATTATCAATGTCTAAAAATACAAATATGTAATGATTAAGATTAAGCACTCACTTAATTGTAGCAACTAATCTCTAGTCGACTCTTCAACGCTTAAAAACATTAGAGAACCAATTTCAGCGAGGGACTCCTATTTATAGGCTGCACGGATTTTTCTCGAAAGATCATCTTACACCATACATCGTGATGTTAATAGATTTCTCCAATAATTTCCAGAAGCATACATATGGGTCACCAAACCGCCAAAAATGATGCCAACTTGGCTGTATCACGCCCATATTTCGCCGTTTCGACTGAATCGCCATTATAATGCAAGAGAGAGAGAAAATGGTGTTGCTTGCGAATATTAAAATTTTTATCATAAAATAAAAAAATAAAAATAATAAAAAAAGGAAAATATTAACGTACTATGCATCCAGATATAAATTATTTACACTATTTTAAGCATTCCTTTCACAAAATTCGTAACACTACATCATCTTCTCAGCAGCACTTAACACCTCGATATTTTTTTTGGAGAGTAGAGATAGGGATTGTGTTGATTACGTAAAAGGGATCTTTACCAAGAAGCTCCGCAAAAGATGCCACGCCAGTGATTAAGGTTAACTACCCTCTGTGATAATTATTCAGGAAAAACGATGTCTGGGTCACACCTTAATGAACTGTTTCCAGAACTGAGTCACTAGATTCCCTCGTAATTGGTAGGTTATTCTGAGCTAGTGTGTTTAAATAGTTTCTCCTTATGTCAATGAGAAAAGGTATAAAACCAGTGTTTAAATATTGCACTAGAGTTTAATTGCGAAGTGGGCAACTTTAATGAGCCTATCAACTAATCAAATTATTTCAGACGCGTTGCTGTCCTACTCGGAGCGGGAATAGTAGAAATGTTTTTTTTAGTAGTATTTACAACAGTTTTCGAAGCTGATATATGATAAATTATTTTATTCAATTTCTACTACTCTAGTTCCACTCTCCCTATATATATTTATTCATATATATACCTTGTTAAAAATTTCATTCGTTAATAAAATACTTTTTATTCATTCACTCAAGTTCATATACATTTTTTAAATTTTGTAGTGGATGTTAATGTTAACAGTTTTTTTCAAATATTAATTCATTAATATTTGAATAATTAATAAATTAATAACAGCAAACAAAAACAATAGTCCAACACCATACATAAAAAGAAAAATCGCTCGTTGTGGCCCTGTAACACAATGGATAGCGCGTTGGATTTCTAATCCAAAGGTTGTCAGTTCGAATCCCACCTGTGATGGCTTAATTTCTGAGAATGTGCGATTTCTTTTTACTATACTATTTAAATTTAATTAATGAATAAATAGTAACAAACAAAAATAATACTCCAGCCCTCTATATATATAGAAAGGAAAATGGAAAATCGCTTTCTTATTTGCCACTTGATATTGTGATTCTGTCATATGTATATACATGTTTATATTAATTGTAATTATTTAATAAAAAAGGAACTAAAATAAATTTTTTATTTGTTGACCTATGTAGGAATTGACTTCAAGTTATCCACCATGTAAAACATACCGTAAAATCCGGCGTATAACGGGCGCCCCTTTTTAGGAAGAAATCTGAAATGTTTGTGTTTGCAATGTTTTTTGTATTTTAAAGTCATTTATTTGATGTGTCATCCCAAGCTTTTAAGAAAAGTTTACGTCTAGAACTACAACACTTTAAGGAGTGTCCTTTCTTTTAAGTACACACTATTGCGACTTATTTAGAACTCTAATTTTTTCTTATATATGCTCATCTCTTTTTTTTAAAAATTTTTATAGCTATCATTTCTATACCCAGCGTACAACGCGCCCCCGTAAATTTCAACCTTATTTTTTGTGTTAAAAGTGCACTTTATACGCTGGATTTTACGGTAGCTTGTTTAAATTTTTTTTATAAAATGTTAATCCATTTACATACAGTTTGAATTCTCTAGTTTCATATCGGATGCAAATTACATTAAAAAAAGGCACATAGGAGCGGTAGAACACAGGACACGATGCTACAGTGCATTAGATAACTTACTACTTATACCCAATCCGAAAGAGAAGTAACTAGCAATTTAAATTCGAAAAAAATACATGTTCATGTATGGGGTAATGAGGATTGATATTTTTCAAATTATTTGATGACAACCTTCTTTCGAATAACTTTTTTCGAGAATATTTCTAGGTACGAAGTAGGTAAAAATGATTCCTTTTTTTAAGAAAAAAAGGGGGTATTTTTTTTTACTTCGAATAACAGATAATTTAACAGATATTTAATAGTGCTATGTTACATCGAACTACTGCTGATACCTGCCATATAAAAAAAAAGGATCAATGAATCCATAAAAAAATTATTTTCCCATTTATTGCTTACGCAAGCAAAGTGAGCGGGATTACTTTTAAAACAAGCTATCTAGGAAACAACAATAAATGTTACGATGCTGCAAGAACTACTTTTAAGACAGAGAATGTCATTTGATTAGTCTTTTAAAAATAGATATCGAAATGATTTTTCGAAAAAGCAATAATTGCGAACTCAGAGGAAAAATGTTTAATTTGACAGCAAAGAATGTATTGGATAAAGGAGATTCACTTGATACAACACAAATAACTTTCATTCGTAGAAGTTTATGAAGTATTAAAAACAGTAGCTAATGTACTTCTTGTAGGAAATTGATTCTCTAAGAACACTGAAATCGAAAAAAATTCGCCGGAAGAAAATGCGATTAATTCGAAAGAAATTTGTAGCAACGTCGAAAGGAAAAGCCTTTTAATTTGTCAAAAAATCTCAAAAGACATATGGATCTAGATAAACGTGAACATTATAATTCGCAATTTTACCTACAGATGGCGCTTTATTGCTAAAATGATATGCAAATTAGCAGGGATCTTTTAAGCCTTTTTGAGGTCCTCGGTACCTACGCAAAGGTAGGTCCTGGGCTCGTACACAAATGTAGGCCCTGAGCCCTTGCACAAACGTAGGCCTTTTGACAGAACATAGCATACGTTGTCAAATACTCATACAAACAATAACTTGAAACAATGTGCATGATTTACAATCGCACAAACCGGCTCGACCGATTACTGCCTTTTAACTTGGGGGTTCAAACTCTCCTCCATAAACCAACAAATTTTTATATTTTACGAAAGAGATTACCTCTTGGCGCTTTCGTCTACGTGTTTTTTAGAATGTACCACCCCCCTCAATAAGAAAGATTTGTGTATACCACGGACGATACCTACGGTTTTAACAAATCAATCGCCAATGCACATTCCGCTGAACCACATTATGACGCATTGATAGTAAAATTCTTTATCAGAATGATGCTTCGCAATACCTAGACAGCTACCCATGTTTATTGATGGATGAAAAAAATATTGAGGAGCGGACCCTTATATCCGTAAAGGCAGTTAAAAATGTGATTTTATGTCTGTGTGGCGAAACGAGTCTTGTAAATGTTACACCGGTAAACAGCTGAAGGATCTACGAAATCTTGCACGGTAGCACGCGAGTACTGAACATTCTGTGGTCAATGAGCAGACGATTTTAGGCAAATTTCCTAAGTTTTTTACAAGATGCACGTCGTGCAGCAATTGAAATCGTAAGATCACTCTGCGTTTTCATTTTGCCTTGTGTTTTCTGGAGTTCATGAAAGTAAGTATTGGCCATCGAATATCTTACGAACAGATGAGATTCATTTCCACTTACATGGTGATGTGAAAACATAGAACTGCCACTTATAGGATTCCATCAATCCTCCTGCCGAGCAAAATCAGATGCTATGCTCCCTAAATGTCACAGGATGGTGTGGATTTACAACGAAATTCATTTTGGGTCCTCACTTCGAGGAAACCACAGTAAAATGGCCTTCTAGGTTAATAATCACAAGAGAAGGATTCAAGAGACTCTCCAGGAGGGATCATGTTGTCTCGATAATAAAGGCAAACAGACCATTAGGTTACCACAATGTTCATACAAGACGAAGCAACTGCTCATACGGCAAGATATTTAATAAGAAAAGGTTTAGTGAAAATCGACTTCCAAGGGGGTTGCAGGGATGTAAAAGATTATCTGTCTTAATGTATAGGGAAAAAGCACAACTCACTCACTCATCACGAGATGTCCGGGGTTATTAGACTTACTGACATGAAATCTAACAGTCATATTTCAGTTCCGTTGAGTACAGATCCAATGAGAACTGGTTTTGTAGAAATCGTCTCCCACAGCGGCGTGTAAGGTAATATTTATGTATTTGACCTAAGATAATATTTATATATGGAATGGCAGATGAACCCGGGGAAATACCGGGTTACTCAGCTATATTTATTTATTAGACATTTCTAATTTATTTGCCAAATTTTTCTTTCCATGGAGTCAAATTGGTACAATTCATTTAAAATTATTCAAAATATTAATCATATGTTGTCCTCATTAAGATATATTTTTCATCCTTCCATATCAATTGTTATACTTTCCAATTCAGCCGTGTGAAGAAGGGGAATACCTTCTAGTATATATGTTACCGTTAAAGTGTGAAATTCGTTATTTCATAGAATAACTAAGTATTTCATGAAATAACTAGACAAGTCATTTAAAATGTATAAAATAATTGAATTCTAAGATTTAA
Source organism: Trichonephila clavipes (assembly GCA_019973935.1). NCBI lineage: Eukaryota > Metazoa > Arthropoda > Arachnida > Araneae > Nephilidae > Trichonephila > Trichonephila clavipes. Next base: position 223,040 of record BMAU01021236.1, read on the forward strand.
TTAGGTATTATACAGAATGACGATTACTTGATCGTTAAAAGTATGAAATACGGCACTGGAAAGTTCTTTGAACTGGTTCTAGTGGCTTTTAGACAATTTTGAACCCGAATTCAAAGTGTCAGCGCAGCAATTCTTGCTCTAATAAATAATGAAAAGTAAAATAAAGGTATTTCATAAAATTTAAAATATTCTCTTACAATTTTGTCTGAAAAAAGGTTACACAATGTTTTCATGAAGCAATAATTTTTCTTTCCAACATGTATTTTTTTGATAATATATTTACATATTACTCTTTCTGAAACATATTCTTTTTTTCACCTTTCTACTTAGCTTATGTTAGTGATGTGAGCAATAAATTATATCAACTCATTTCCCTTATTATTTATCAATTAATCAACCGCAATATGGATAAAACGTATTTTTCGAAAGATTTTAGTTATTTATGATCAATTAATTTATAAAATAACTTTGAAATGGCTTATTTTTCACTTCAAATGTCTATCATTAGTTATTTCATAGAATAACTAGAATAAATCATGAAATTTTTTATCGATTATATACTTTAACTGACTTGTCTAGTTACTTTATGAAATACCTTGTTATTCTATGAAATAACTTAATTATGTATAATGGTAACATATAAACTCCCATAAGAGATCAAATCTATTAATGTATTATTTTAAGCGGAAATTTCAAATGTGGCCAAAATCGTATTAAATCAAAAATATGAGTATTGTGTGATAAATGTAAAATCACTGTTCCCGTCTCGAAACCTTATCCTTTCTTAGCACGATGAAGGAAATTTCTATCATAGCATTTAATAAACAAAAAATTGTACTTAAAAGAGATGTACTGTAAATTGGTTGTTGCTGGCAACTTTTTTCACGACTATAGCGTAATAAGGAACGTAAGGCTAAAATATCCCAATCATTCTGGTGGGTTTGAAATTGCCATTAAGCTTTTTGTTCTGGTTGGAAGGAACTTGCGATTTCTTGAATGCATTTTATAGCTAACCTGAGATTTTTTTGCAAATAAAAGCCATAATTAGCGGAAAAATGGCGTTTTTTTGTCTTCGAGTTATTTTCTGTGCCATTTATATCAAATACCCCAAATAGTCTTCCCAAAACCATGTGACAGAAATTTATATCACCATACAGTTGTTTCACTTCTAATGCATGAAGAAAATGCTTTTTACAATGTATTCATTTTGTGTTATTTTTGCAGAGAAATGTAGAAGAGAGGGACATTGAAGACTGCTTGTACCTGTCAGAAGGCGGTTGGCTATTAGAAAATGGCATTGGTGACAAAAATTCTGACGACGAGTACTGCGATTCAGAAGGAATTATAATAATAATAATAATAATGTAGGAATGGATGTGCACATATCGTATCCCTCCTATATTCCTTAATGACGTAATGCCAAGAGAGCGCCACCTATCTGACAAGGCGGTTCGAGGATAACGAGTAAACTAGACTCGAATAGAACGATTGCGCAAACGGCGAGGAGACGATGACGAGGGCGCAGGAACGAAACGCCTCGTGGAATCCAACGATCTAATGATGTTTCGATTACTTTTTACTAACTTTTAGCCCTCCCTTGTAAATAATTCCCCTTAATAAATGTATATTTAACTCAATCTGGCCGTTGTCACTCTCTATAATAATTACTTTTTTAACTATCATCAGGAATAAAAATGATACAAAGATATATAATTCTTATTTATTTTATACTAAACTTAATATGTAAATTTGCACGATGATTGATATTTCCATCACACTGTTGATATTATATAACCGTAAAATCCGGCGTATAACGCACACCCATACTTTCAAGCTGCGTGTTTTTCATGTTTAGGTATATTCGCCGTATAACGCGCACACCCTTTTTACGAAGAAATGTTAGTATACATTGCTCTAATGTTTTGAAGTCCTTTATTCGAGATACTATCCCATACTTTTGTGAAAAAATAATATACTTCTAGAACTACAACTCTTTTAGTTCATAAGGCAAGTCATTTCTTTTAAATAAACAGCATTTCGATACATATAGAGGTAAAAAAAAATATGCTCCTCTCTTTCTTTGTTATTTTTAAAGCTACATATTTATATTGGGATTTTCTTTAACATTTTTTTCTCTTTATTCAAGAGCACGGCTGGCCAACCCGTGCACGCGTGCCACTGAGGGGTACAGCTGAGTTCTAACAGTGGCACGCGAAGACTTAATGAAAATTTTAAGAAATTAAAAAGATAATAAATACCTTTTTTTCTTTTCGCAATTGTATTGAAATGTGGTTGTCTTAAAAAAAAATACCCTCTCATAATTTACTTTAAATGCATTTAATTAAGAGAATCATCATGCAGATAATACTCCTCGTAGTTGTGTGCGTAGTTTTTGGAGTTTGAGGAAGCGTGTTTTGAAATATCTGGGAAAAAAACAATGAAATGTGTGTCTAGAGAGGGCTTGCTACTCAAGAATGAATACTGGCTATATGAGATTTAGCTTTTCTCACCGATATTATGGGACACTTAAATAATTTTAATTTAAGATTACAAGGAAAAGATTGTATTTTTCCTACTTTACTTATATTTGTCTAAAAATATGCTGTTTGCGTAAAAACCTCATAATAAAACTATAAGTAACAATTTTTTCACCTTTTCCTATTTTTGTTGGAAAAGTTGAAAGTGGCACGCATATTTTTTTTTAATCAGATAATGGCACCAGGGGCGGCTCTAGGGCCGGACAAACCGGACCCCTGCCCGAGGCGGCAAATTCTAAGGGCTACATTTAGATTGAATTTGAAAAAAAAATTTGTTGTAAAAAATTTGATATATTTTCTGAAATACTACCGGTTATATACATTTGATATTTCATTTATTCTATCTTACTTCCTTATTTTGCACTCTGCATGTTTAATGTCAGTTTTATTTTATGTCAAGAGTTCAATGAGGGATTATATAATCAAACTTGAAATTTGATATGTTTTCACATTTTTCACTAGTAACTTTCCCCCCATTCCGGAATGGAGCCACTACGGACATTCCTTTCACCCCTACAACGTCCGGTATCAGTTATCCAATAGGGAACAGGGGCAATAAGAGTTTTCTGTAGATAGAGAGTCACAGGAGATGTTTTATTTTAGTCTTGAGTGTAGTTACTATAAGTTAAAATAAACGTTTCTGATTCCTACCATCAGTAGACTCCTTTTCGAAGAAATTGCCCAGCTGAAATGGGCGATTCCTTTTCTTACATTTTACTCGTTTCAAATAATAACAGGTAACTATGTTCTTAATTTCGAATTTTGTATTTTTTAAGACTTAAAATAAAAAATGTAACTGTTATGCTGCCTTTTTGTTCGCAAGAATTATTCAAGTTTTATAGGAGTGCTTCCAAGTGAGCAATTAATTCTTTTTAATTATAATTTTTTTACTTTGGAGAAAGGAGCGGCAAAACTGCTAGAGCTGGTCCTGGTGGCACTTTACCCAAAAAGGTTGACCACTTTTCATCTAGAACATGAATTATATCACCCTGATTTATTTCACCAAAAACAAGAGAAAAAAATCATGTACAGAAGGGTTAAGACTACGTTTCCTATTTTTGCTCAACTTCCTGGATGACATGCCAAACAGTTTCAATATCGTCTTAATCATCGCATTATCACTTTTATTTTCGTTTCATTAATTACTCTTTCTATTCTATTGCAAAATTTGCGCATGACATTACATTTTTAATAAACCGGAAGCGTTTAATACCAGGTCTTTTTGCCGATGTTAGCTCAGAATACTTTCTAGTTAAATCACAGGAATAACTTAATAAAAAAAAATAGGTACCCCAACACATTAATACTCCTAAAAAGTTTCAAAATAAAAGTATAAAAGGTTGACAACTTCTAATATCTGTACGCGATGAACTGAATTTTCATTATGATAGTCAATTCGAGGTTGAAAAAAAAAAGAAGAGAAAACCCCAAGTTTATAGTTGGAATTTTCCTTTCCAATAAAGTATCCATCTACCCCATGATGATAAATTGGATATTTAAAGAACAGTCATTATCTTGAGATGATCGTTTAAGGAGAGAGAGAATGATAGTTTTATTAGACGAAGAGTTCTTGTTCAACTCCTATAAGCTCTTTAATTGGGTACTTTTATTGCATTAATATTGATGAATCTAAATGTAATGCATTTCCTTCTTATAAAAAATTACTGCTGGGGGGGGAGGAAATGAGATAAGTACTTCAAGTAAAAGAGACTGCAATTGTGATACGAATTTCATATTAGCAAGATAGATTCTAATAGTGTCTCGACATTTTTATCAAACATTTGGTGAGAATAAATTTATTTCTTAAAAAATTGCTTTTGGTTTTTCACTACTTAATTTTTAAGGAAATATTTTCCAATAAATTTACTTTTGTACCTCCCTCCCCTTGTTGTTTAGACTCCTCCCATATTAATAGTAGAAAGACTGTCGCGCCCTCTAACGGATATAACGGATACCTCTCAATCTTCACTAATGGCCAAGTTTCGGAACTATAAGGACGTACGAGCATGCACTCCGATCCCTTTCAATTCTATGCTAAAAGTTAGTTCTCTAGTTGTGTATATAAATGTTTGTTTTGTCTAATAAACGCGTGTTTTAATTAACTAGTGGACTTTGTAAAGAACCCCTTTCCCGCGTGTCCCTTAATTACATTGTGGGTCACTTCCTTATACTTTAAAGTTTATATCTTTAAATGTATCAATTGAAAATAATTCTCCGAATTTGGTTGTTTGTCTGAAGTAGCGTCAAAAATAAAGATAATTTTACATCAAATTTCGGAAATTAGTCGGGTTTTTTTCTAAATTTTTCACCTCCATCATAAAATATCTAGTATGTTTTCCTTAAAAAAATAATTCATATCAACGAATATTAAAACATTTTAAGTAATGAAAGTTTCATTGCTTCAATCCATAAGTTAAACTTTTCTATATTATGATATTTGCACATTATATACAGCATGTTTTAAGAATATGTTTTACTGCAATAAGAAAAGGACTGCTTTCTTAACGATACTCGTAGATGTCAGGTCAATTTCTTTTTCCTCGCGATTTAAACTCAGAGAGCAATCTAAACTCTATTTTGAAATAAGAAAATAGTAGGGGAATATTTTATGTTGACAGAGATGCATTCCAATTGAAGGTAATGTACAACTGTCATAGCTTTTGAAGCATCAAAAAAGTAAAACAAAGCTTGAAAGGGAACGTTGTGCACAAGAATTGCTTTGAATCTTTACAAAATGAAATGGAATCACTTCAATATAATTATACATACCTGAAAATTCTACCAATTAATTTTAGTATTAAACACAAGCAAACTACAACCTTGTAATTTGAAATCACAGATGATAATTAGCATATCTCAATTAATACTTCCCACACATATCTTTTACACCAAAGCACGCAAAAACTTATATATCAGGTTCCATTTACCGCCGTATTCACTGGTAAATAAACTGGGCTATGAAAACTAAATTAAGTAACTAATATCAAGTGAAAGCAAACCACCGGTTGAAACTTCATTTCGAAATTATTATAATTATTTTCTTTTAATTTCGGTTTTTCAGCTTCTAATATACAATCTCATTGGTCAAAATAGATCCCATGACTGCGCTTACTGAGCAAGCGCGTTTAAAGCTTTGAGCCTGGACAAGATTTCCTAACCTGAACTGAGTTTAGAGAATGAATGCGTGACGGGGAGGGAGTAAACCCTGGTTTTCTTCCTTTGACTGCCGGTTCAGTTAACTGTGAATGCGGCGGTTAATGTGCAACATCCTATTATTACAGGAGTGAAGGTAGACCGATCAAGTATCGAATTCATACACCCCTGGCCACGAAGTTGGCAATCTTAATCATGAGGCTCTTCAACAATATCATTCTGAGAAAATGTAAATTCTCCTCATCAGTTTTTCTTACTGATGCTTTTAAGAGGACTCGGTACCCTTTGAGCAAATTTCTTTATTTACGTATTTAAAAATTATATTTTAGCATTTTATACAATGTTTCTATTCAAGAAAATGATACTAGATGAAAATTTTCATATATTATTCACACAATTTTAAAAATTCAAATTTTTTGATGAAAATTGGGAAAATTTTAAAATTTTACTCCTTTTGTAAAAATTAATTTTTTGACCTGAAATTTTTTTATAACATTCTTATGGATGTTCTAAACAACTTTAGGTATCTATTTTAGAATAACTTTATTCGTTTTCGAGAAAAAAAAATAAAATGTTGATATACAGGCTAAAAATCAACGAAAAAGCCAACATGTCTTACATTTTTTTTTTTAAAAAAGTATTCAGTTTATAGCAAAACGGATCCCTAATTTTATTACATGCTTTATTTTTAACACGCAGGAAAAAAATTGAAGTGATTGGTAAATAATTGTCGAAGGAGTAGCATTTTGAATGCACTAAGGTTTCGAAAAACACAAACTGAGAAAAACCACTTTAAAGTTTATAATTCTGAAAAAATAATTATTATGAGCTTAATTAAACTTAAAATACCACTTTAAGATATTAGTTATACATTTTTTTAAAAAATAATTGCATTTTCATACTTTTTCAACCCACACATTTTTATAAATGATCAACTTTTAGAGAGTACCAATTGCACAAGAAAATTCAAGAAAAACGTTAAAAATTTTTTTTTTCTGTCACGACAGAAATTTTAGCTGTTTTTCTTCTTATAATATTAAAGTATTATATTTGTATGAAAAATATATCAGGAATAAGAACTGAAATTATATATAAAATTATTAATATAAAATGCCTTAATTTAAATGCAGACATTTCACAAAGAAAAAAAATGATTGTATGTATTGCCTTGGAAATATTCTGCTTTATATATTGCACATTCTTTTTTTAATGTTATTATTTCTCTTTATAAATTAGATTTTTTTTTTTATCAAAACGCTTTTTTTAGCTTTTTTTTCTAAAAAGTGGGCGTGGCTGAATTGCCTAATTTGTTTTCAAATGAATTTTTATTCAACTTCCAACTTTCCAACATGCACAAGTGATATATCAATCGAAAGATAATAATACAAAGAATAAGATTAAATGAAAGTAAAAAAAACGATAGGTTTGTGATTTTGGGGGTACCAAGTCCCGTTAAGCCAAATACCACCCATATTTGTCCAGTGATGGAGTGAGTAAGTGAGTACTTATTAATCCCTTGCCAGCCAGACTGCGCTTTCTAGAATCCCCAGAAAACCCAGACTGACCTTGATGTAGAGACGCAAATTTCATTTTTCCTTTTGACTCAGATCAAGGCGCAAATTCGTTTCACTTTCTAAAGTTTATACAGCTATTTTTGTTGCTTATTTTTACTTTTATTTGCTAATATTTCATCATTGTTGGATTTCAACGAAAGTGATACTGAATGAAAATATTTGCCGGATACCGATGAATACGACAGTGACTTCGATATGGATTTATCTGTTTGTAATCAAGAAATGGAACAAAATGACAATATACTGATGTAGCGCGTGTGGAAAAGCTTTTTGTTCCAAGGAACATTTCGAGCAATTTCACAAAGATTTGTAATTTTAATTCTAATTTTTTTTTCTTTCCTTCAAATTTCTGTAACCCAGACATTTTGTAACTTAACTCTTTTGTAATTTCATACAATCCCCATAAAAGAAACTCTACTTTATAAGGTTTCCTGTGCTGATTACACTGGTTGTACATCTAAATAAGCCAAGTATCCACATGAGGTTACAGTGGGATTTTGCCCTATACTTAGCACGAATCCACTATAGTTACATGATGATCAAGGGGTTAACGTAGCCCTATAAAGCCACGCTGGCACTATTGGCAACAAAGGAAATCTATTGGCAACAAACCTCCAGAGTCAAGTTCCGACACCTGAGCTGGCACCACACATCAACGTGAAGACTGAGCCATGACGGATTTAATAAGTAACAACCCTTCTCCTAGGTGGGTTTTCAGTGGCACTACTCATGACTCGCCGGCTACGACCACGGCCACTTTTTCTTCTCTCTGTGATGAATTAGAACTCTAAATATGAAGTTAAACAAGACTTGAAGTTCTACATCATGTGATTCTCCGTGAATACATACTAAATTCTATACATTCAGAAGAATATAGCCTTCAATGTTTTCAAATTGAGTATTATACAACACATCCGATACTGCGTAACCGATTTCAAATGATTCGAAACATGTTTCATAAGAGACTTTAATGAAGGGAGATGATGAATTAAGGCAACCAAGCACAGAAGGAATGATTTTTGAAATACGAAATAAAAACCAAAAGGGGTCCCCACAAAATAGAAATTTGCCCTTGGGGCGATTTCTGTAATTAAAGTATGGATGGGCGGGGTTCGTTCCCACGGTAACAATCGCAGTTTAAGGCAAACATATTTTCATGCATAAAAATTGAGGATAATTTCAGTCTTTAAGTAGATTCCCAGGGAATTAGGAACATACGTGCAAGACTGGCAATTAAGGAAAAATTAGATTTTCCTGCGTTTTTGACCATGCGAAGTATTTAAATTCACCATTTTTCTTATGTTAAGTAGTTGGATTTCATCTCATGCAGCTATGGCTATGACAGTTCTGTTTTTAGAATATGTTACACAGCTACTTCCTTTGCTAAATGAAGCTGTTATCACAAGTGACCTATATACGGTATTTTTATTGTCTTGCCTAGGCTATTTAAATTTTATCATGCAGCAGTTAAATATGCGATAAAAGTATTTAAACAAAAAATTGTTAAATTTTCGTATTGTTAATGATGAAGAGTAAAACAAATACAGTTGAATTGGGTTGACAGAAATTACTGTGCAGTAGTGGTCTTCAAACTGTGTTCCACGAACCCTTGGGTTCCACGAGTCACAATGAAAAGTTGAAAAGAAAATTATTAATGTGTATGCAAAATAAGTTCACATGAGACCTATGAAGCTCATTCCAGTCATTAAAACTGAAACTTTTATTTATGCATAATATAACTTTATTTTGAAATACTTTTTTTTAAAAAACTTTTATTATAATATAATAAAAGAGAACGCTAAAACATTTTTTTCTGTGCATGTACTACCTATCAGATTGTGAATATTCTTTTGTTTACTATATATCTTGGGTTCTATGAAATAATTTTATACTCGTTAATACAATGTTCTGCTAACCGAAATAGTTTTCTAATGAAAAATGCGCCTTTTTTCATGTGTAGAAAAAAAAACCCTGTTTATAATGAAGGAGAAGGAACAACTTATCGACATATCAACAGATTCGAACAAATACATATTCACAATTACACACACACACATACTGACACACATATTTATCAATTTTTCAATTCCTACTATTAGTTCATTCGCTCCCTATATATATATATATATATATATATATATATATATATATATATATCTTGTTCAAATTTTCAATCGTTAATGAAATACTTTCTATTCATCCATTCAAGTACAAATACATTTTTTAAAACTTGTAGTGGATGACACTTGTTGTTAATACAGTTTTTTTCAAGTATTAGTTCATTAATTAAATTAAAAAATGAATAAATAGTAACAAAAAATAATAGTATGACAGGATATATAGAATGGAAAATCATTCGTTGTGTTTTTGTAGCGCAATAGATAGCGCGTTGGACTTATCATACAAAGGTCGGGAGTTCCCATTCCACCTGGGATGGTGCACTTTCTGAGAATGTGATTTCTTTTTTACTATACTATTTTATTAGAATAATTAAATTTAATCAATGAATAAATAGTAAACCATAAAATAGTTCAACACCATATATAGAAAGAAAAATTGAAAATCTCTTTCTACTTTATCACTTTATAGCGTGATTCTGTCATATGTATATACATATTTATATGAAATGTAACTATTTAATAAAAAGTACCTAAAATAAAATTTTTCCTTGTTGACCTAAGTAGGAATTAACTTAACTTATTTATATTACTCGTTTAAATCAAATCTGAATCCATCAATATAGTGATGTTTACCTGAATCGGAAATTTACAACAAAAATTAAAATACCTACATTGATGTTACTTAAAATCAAGATTTAATTAGAAACGTTTCTACTAACTTTATAGCTCAAATGAAAGTAAAAAAAAAATACAATTTTTATATTATGTAGATTTCAAAAGGCTAAGAGGAAAATGAAATACATAGACATCAATAAAAACTGCTAACTTTAAAAGATACAATGGAAGTTGTATATTATTTCTTGAATACTTTCTCCTTGAATTCTTAATAAGAAGTACGATTTTAACCAGATTACGAAAAACCTACTGAGGGCATTCCAGCTAGGAGGGATTTCCTGGGGAAAAGTTAATTAAGTTGAGAAAAGAAAGGTTAGTGTTGAATATTGTTGAGTACTGCCCCAATGAATTTTTAAAAGGATAGTTTTATTTATTCTATGGGTAACTTCTGGGGATATGTTCAGCTGAAGCAGAATTAAAAGAGAAAGATCCCGAGACAGTTGTAAAGGGTACAGATAGTTTCATTTACATTTTTAAATAATTTTTTTTCTTTAGAAGAAACATTTTTTAGAAAGTATACACTTAAATGGAAATTATAAAAAAAGATCCTATGTATTGTGTTACAGTTGATTTGAAGAAAAACAGCAGAAAACAACGTTTTAGTTCATAGTTTTAGGCATTAGTAATGAAAAATTTCAAGAATAAAAAATTACAATCCCGTTTTACTTGAATATGTTCTAAACATAATTACAAAAATAAATGTTTTAATTATAATCTGAATAGGCAGAAGCACATAATTGGTAACTCTTTGTGCTTATTAGGAACAAGTTTGCATGATTCAAAAAGATGTGAAAGGAAAAAATGAAAAAAAAACAACAACTCATAGTTCAATTCAAGAACTGAGTTCTTGAAGTGAGAATTAAATGCATTTTTTTTTTCGAAACACAGAATACTCTAAAACCAAGTTAAGGGTCTGTCAGAGATAGGAAATGTATTATATTCAATAAAATTAAGACTGGACTTGGATGTATTTTTGAATAATATTTAAGTGAACGTAAAACTCCATAGAAAAGTCAATTTACATTACTTAATTTCAGTAATCTGTTTATACAGAGATTTCATACCGTGTCTACCAGAAGAAACATAGTATCTTTTTCCAAGAACTCAACTCGAACGATAAAAAATGTCATCTTGTATGTATGAATTATTTAATTTCATATTCCTTTATTGTATTTTCTCGAATATAAAACCAGATCTCGGATTTAATTATTTTTTTTCTCCAAAAATTCACCAGGATATTTTATCCGCATTATCCAACTATCTACATTTATTCATGCTCAATATACATGCTTGTATTCAATGGTACATTAATATTATTTTGAGATTCGATGTGTCTGTCCTGTGCACAACAATGAATGTACGAGATGAATTCATCTGAATATATATATATGTGTGTGTGTGTGTAATAACTTAAATTGACATCTATTCCTAATTCAAATCTCCTTAACATCTAATTCATAAATCCTAAAACCCTATTTCGAAACGCGTCTCAATGTATCTTTTTCTAAAGCATTAAAAACATGTTGGTAAATTTATTACTGATTCTTTAGAACAATGATGTCATTTCTAAAAATAACTAATTAATCCCTTCGCCTAAACACGTGACTGTATTTTTTGTAATGCGTTTTTCCTTGTTCTTCCCTATATATAAAAACTTGATATTCCAACAATTCCCTCTTTTGTATTTTGGTACGGTATGAGAAGCATGCTCAAATAAATGATGTGATCACGAACACGCTTTTTTAACTTTTTCGGCCACGACCACTAATCATCTCTAATCAAAATGTAAATTTTTTGCGGGCAAATACATCGCGCGCGCACACACACTAGATTTATTCTTAAAAAAATGAAGCTTCTTTTAAATTATTAACCTTATTGTACTATTATCCTTATCACGGAAAATGCCCTAAAACTATAACCAGGAATATTTATATAAATCTGAAACAGGAATGACTGAACGAAAAACTTAAATCGTGAAACTAATATTAAAATTAATGTCAAATATATTTGCCACAAATTTTTTTAATCAGGGAATCCATTGCTTTATATTTACCCCAACATCCAGAAAAAAAGCATTAACTCGTGTTAAAATTCAAATTATGTTTCTGAATATCAATATGCATATAAAGGAGCTGGATATTATTCGTGATGAGAAATACAATTAATATTTAAAACGCACCAGTTATAAAAAATCCAATTCTACTTTGCAACAGTTTTCAAACATATAAGAAAAGATTGTAACAGGGATAGAAAAAGAAGAAAAGAAAAAAAACTCCAAAAATCGTGTACAAAGTATATATTTTAATAAACTTTAAAGAGATGTTCCTAAATTTTAATAAAATACGAGACATTATTTATTACCTTTGAATTTGCAATAGTTTTTGAATAAAAGTGTCATCATTAGAAATTTAAACTTTGCTGTTTTTTGAGACATAAATCAAAATATTTATTATTATTTTTTAAATTTATTTTTAACAATATTTTAAAAATTGCGTTAAAAACATCCGTCTGCTTCAAACAAAATATTTTCGAAATTTTTACTACAGTTTATTTAATCTATGCAAAGAACTTATATTTCAAATTCCTGCAGTTACATTGAATGGCTTTACAAAAGGTATCTTTTCAGATTTAAAAATAAATTCTTTAAAGAGAAAAATGAATTGGAAATTTTCATGTCTATGAAAATCTCACAAAAAATTATATTTTACAAGTTTAAAAACTGTCACTTGAAACTGTTTGATTTGAGAGATTCTATCTGTAAAGGAACTACGATTTACATAAAGCAGAACTATTGGGTATAAGGGAAAGTTCTGTTGTTTTTGAACGCATGCACTTTTACGTGTTATCGATCCTCAGCAAGAAGTTATTTATTACTTTTTGTTAGTTTTTTTAAACTTGTACAGCAATCAACATGAGTGAAGAAAAAGTACATTAAAGACATCGTATGTAGTTTGAGTTACAATAAGGGAACACGATGGAAGCAAAAAGAAACGTGTGGCGTGTTTGGAGAGGACGCAGGCTGCGGCAGCCCAGTGGTCAAGGTATCGGATCATGGCAGGTATGTCGTGTGAGTTCGAGCCCAGTACCACTAAAGACCCGCCGTGTAGGGCAGCGATGCACGTTAAATCTGTCGAGAGCTGAAACGTCCTCCCGTTGGTTTGGTGTGGTAGTTAGGAGAGGGGGTGCCAGCTCAGGTGTCGTCCACGTCACTTGACCATGGTTCAAAATTACGTGGTCCGTCGCCAAAAGCCCTAGTGTAGCTGAACAGTGCGACGTTAATATTCACTCACTCACTTGGAGAGGAATCAGATACAGCTCGAATATGCCAAAGATGGCTTGTGAAATTTAAAGATGAATCTAGATCAGAAAGGACATCAGATGTCAGAGACGAAGTGCTACGTAAAATGATCAGGACAATTCCCCCGTTGATTTCCACAGAAGAGGGCTTCACAAGCTTGAAATTTCATCAGATTATTGCCTTGAATTATATTAAAAGGCTTGGTTTCGTGTGCAAACTCTCTGTTCGGGTACCACATGAATTGAATGAAAGAAATTTAATGGACAGAATTTCGATATGTTCGTCAAATCTTGCTCGTCACAAAAAGGAACCGTTTTTGGAGAACTCTGTGACTACAGATGAAAAGTGGATAGTGTATATAAACACGTGGATGGGAATAAAAGCATATGTTTACAAAGGGGAGACACTAACACCCCCATCCGAAGTTGGCGTGTATCAGAAGGTTATGTTGTGTTGTTGGCGAGACAGGGCAAGGGTATAGTGCACTATGAGTTGCTGAAGAAAATGAAATAGCCGTTACTGTTAGCAACTTGATGTTTTGAATTAAAGAATTCAATATAAACGTCCATCTTTGGCCAGCAGAAAGGGTGTGGTTCTTCATCACGACAACGCAAGACTACACTTGGTGAGGAACACCGCGTAAGAAACTGCAGAGTTGGGTTAGGAGTGAGTGAGTGAATATTAACGTCACATAGTTCAGCTACTCGAGGGCTTTTGGCGTCGGACCACGTAATTTTGAACCATGGTCAAGTGACGTGGACGACACTTGAGCTGGCACCCCCTCTCCTAACTACCACACCACACCAACGGGAGGACGTTTCAGATCTCGACAAATTTAGTGTGCATCGCTACTCTACACGGCGGGTCTTTAGTGGTACTGGGCTCGAACTCATGACATGCCTGCCATGATCCGATACTTTGACCACTGGGCTACCACGGCCACGAGTTGGGTTAGGAAACTTTACCTCAGCCTGCATATACTACTGATACTGCCCCATTTGATTATTATCTGCTTATATATATAAGGCGCTGTAAAACTTTCTTGATGGAAATGAACGCATAAATTATGAGGGTCCCCAAATGGCAGTGGAAAGTTCTCCAAAACAGAGAACTTCCTTTCCAGGAGGTTGGATTAGCTACCAGAACGCAGACAGACAAATGTAACTAACAAAGAACATTATATTTTAGATTATATTTTAAATAAGAAGTGAAAAAAAATGTTTTCTTTCTTGTTTAGGGGAAAAAATAACAGAATTTCCCCTTACACCCAATAATATTTCAAGTTAAGCGAATTGAGTTTGAGTAAAAGGGAAATTAGCATGTGTTGAAATAAGATTAAATTAATTAAAGGGAAATTAGGATGTGTTGAAATAAGATTAAATTAATTTATATATCAACTATCAGTGTATCCAGAAAAGGATTAGGTTTCCTCGTGGTTCGAGTTCAAGGAATCAAGCTGAATATCTATATTTAATATTTACTCTTAATATTTAGAGTAGGTTAAAATGGACTCAATCCCCATTAGTCTCAGTAAAAGTTGATAATAACTGAAAGGCCAAGAAATAAAAATTGTTTTTTAATGTTCACTATTCATTAAATCAATCCTCACAACAGCGCGAGAGGAAGTTCGTAACAACTGCCTCGAGAAAGAATTCCTATTAGAATGAGTTGTTAAAGGCTCAGCATGGTTATGTCTGAGGACTGGAAGGTTGAGATTTCAAATCATTTTCCCAAGAAAAATAAACCCTTTTCATACTCAGCTATTGCTATAAAAACCTTAAATTTCTTAATATTCGTTTAATACATTTTGTATCTTCCTTCCATGCAGTTAACACATTGCTACAGAGTTTTAACCTGCAGCTGCATTTTAAAAATGACAACCAATAATCAGAATACATTTAAATCTACATCTTCCAATTTCACTGAGATATGTCATATTCGAAAATAAATGCCTATAAAACAGAATAAAACTCCTATAATTTCCAAGACTAATTTTTTTACAAGAAATATAAAAAAAAAAATAAATAATTGAGTCAATTCTCTCCTTCTTTGGTCAACAAAGAAAATTTTTAGTTCAGTTATTTTTTATTAAAAAACTACAATAAACATAAATACATAAATATGTATATACATATGACAGAATCACACTATTAAGTGGCAAAATAAAAAATTTTTTTCTCTGTAATTTTCCATTTTCCTTTCTACATAGGGTGTTGGACTATTAGTTTTGTTTGTTACTATTTATTGGTAAATGAAATTTAATTATTCCAATAAAATAGTACAATAAACAGCAACCACATTCTCAGAAATTAGGTCATCCCAGGTGGGATTCGAACCCATGACCTTCGAATAAGAAATCAAACGCGCGCTCTCCATTGCACAACAGGGACAAAACGAATATTTTTTCTTTATATAAATGGTGTTGGATTATTATTTCTGTTTGTTACTATTTATTCTTTAATTAAGTTGAATTAATGAATTAATATTTGAAAAAAACTGTATTAACATCAAGTGTTATCCACTACAATTTTAAAAATATGTATTCGAAGTTGAGTGGATGAATAAAAAATATTTTACTAACGATTTAAAATTTGAACAAGATTATATATATATATATATATATATATATATATATATTATATATATATATATGAGTGTGAACCAGTAGCGCACACAAAAATTTTTCAAGGGGGTCCAGGGTCGAAAGTCCACCATTTTGGTATCATGCTCCAATTTACCGCCCAAGATATTCTTTTGGTTTTATCGATTTTCGGGAACGAAAATAATACAAAACTAACTATTGAATAAATAATTAGCATCAATTAGTAAAATTAATTATTAATAACGAATACATAATTAAAATTTACGTAATATATACCAATCGAAAAAGTCTAGGGCCATGGGGGTGTCCGGACCCCTAGGACCCCCCTTGTGTGCGCCACTGGTGTGAACTAATTGTAGGAATTGTGAAAAATATCTCTTCTTTCTCCTAAAATAGAAAAACAAACTGCATTTAAGGTGTTGGTTGTGCAATTCAAATTCTAATTTTCGTAGTGGACTTTAACAATTACACACTTTTTCACACACGAGCGCACACACAGAGTTTACACAACCCAATCTAATTCTTTTCTTTTTAAATACCGAACAAGGAAGACTTCTGCCACCGAAGCATGCCAAATAATCGAACATCTCGCAGCAATTGTCTATCGCCGAGAAGCGTTCTATTTTAAGCCTAATGAGTAAACTCATTAACTTCAAGAACCAATTTTCCATGTTTCCTTACGCATACAATTAAATAAAGCAAAAGTTTTCTTGAAGAGTAAGAGGGAAAGTGTGCGATGTCCTGGTGGGAATTGGTTCCCTAACCCTTTGACATTTCCTGCCGAAACAAACGAAGAAAACGTCATCGCGAATGTCTCATTTGTTAACGGTAACTGTCACTTTGGTAAATTGCTTGTCGAAATAGAACAATGCTGAGTGAGAATTAAAAAAAGAAGCAGGGTCACACGCGAAAAAGGAAAAAATAGGGATGCGTGAATGTTAAAATGTGGTTCGCGTGATAAAAATTTGTTAAAATTCTTTTTTTCCCTTTGTGTACGTAAACGTACTCGAAGACACAAAGTATTTTTGCCTCGTTTATAAAATGTTATACTGTAAACAAAATTATTACAAAATTTTGAAATGTTTTGGAGTTAAAACGTCTTTTTGTTAAATAAAGCTGAGAAAAAAATCGCAGACACGTGAAAGCAATATAAACGGAAAACTAAGGAAAAATTTATTTAGAATTATTATTGATGTGTATACAAAACAATGGTCAGGGAAAATTATTAAAAGAACTTTTATTGTACATTTTTTTAAGGGTTTCTTAAATTTAATTTCAGTTTATGTATTTTGTACAGATAGACAAAAAAATGTTAAGTAAATAGAGGAGTTACCAGAACCGTAAGACCTACAGACTAGAAATTTAGGGGGCATGTTTCTTTTGCTCAGTGGAGATCCACTAAAAACGGGCTTTGCTTAAATCCACTCCCAATGGGGTTTACGTGGGGTTATAAAAAAAAGTTTCCATCTTAGAACTAGTAGACAACAGACCTGAAATTTGTCAAGCACGTTTCCTTTTTTATCATTGAGATTAATTAAGAACGAGCTTTTTTTGCGGATATCGATTTTCGTTAGGTGTTACGGGAAGTTACCGGGGTACTTATAAATAAACGAAAATTACTGTTTTCAAACTATTAGACCCCTTCCGACTAGATACTTGGCAAGCGTGTTTCTTTTTTTTTTTTGTTGAGCAGAGATCCGCTAAGAACGGTTTTTCTGAAAATTGATTTTCAAGGATAAGCCGGTTGCGCGGGAATTATTGATAAAAAAAAATCATGTTTTTGAAATAATAGACCTACAGACTTGAAAATTGGTAAGCATGCTTATTTTGTTGACAGGAGAGCTGCTCAAAATGGTTTTTGCGGAGATCAACTCTGAAGGTTGTGTATGAGGTGCAAAAGATAAACATGCTTTCGCTTTAAAATTCAGGTTCGAAAGTTAATGCTAGTCTTAAATCAGTGGTGTAACGGAGAATCTTAGGGCCCTCCTGCAAAGTCAGGTTTTGGACCCCAAGCGGGATCTTACAAAGGATTTCAAAACCCTAACATAAGCTTTGGGCCCTACGGCAATGCGGGGATGTATGTTACGCATCTGTGATTTAGATATCAATACCTTTAAAACAACCACCGTTGCACCATCATGAAATACCCAGCGGAGTAGGTGGGTAACGGCTAGTTAAACTTATATTTATAACGCACTTCACATTTGCAACATTAAATTTTTATTTTAGAATTTATCCACTAAAATGTTATTTTAATTTATATTTAAAAACAAGTAATACAATTTTTTTTAACGCCAATTCTAATTCGTTAGAAAAACGTAATGGTGCCATCTGTTGCAGTTAGTTGTAACTACGAAAGAAATAACGCAGAATAAATTTAAAATTAAAAAATAAAATTGAATTAATGAATTCATTTTTTTTGAAAAAACTTTATTAACATCAAGTGTAATCTACTACAAATTTAAACAGAATTGTTTGAACTTGAATGGATGAATAAAAAGTATTTTATTAACGATTGAAAATTTGAAGATATATATAAAGAGTGTTTTTTTCCAGGTATAGAAGTTTAAGTTGGCATTACTTTCCAAGATGGCGACCGATTTAACAGCTGTCAAGTGATTTATTCTCAGTTTGGTTTGGCAATTCATCATGAATAGACTCACGCCTCATAGAGATTCGTCGAATGGGCCCAAAAAGAGATTGCTGTTGTTCCCGATTTTCATAAGCGAATTTTGTTTAGCGATGAAGCGCACTTCTGGTTGAATGGCTACGTCAATAAACAAAACTGCCGCATTTGGAGTGAAGCTAATCCACAAGTGTATGTCGAAACACCGTTACATCCAGAAAAACTGACTGTTTGGTGCGCTTTATGGGCTGGTGGAATCCTTCTTCAAAAACGATGAAGGCCACAACGTTACAGTCAATGGTGATCGGTATAGAGCCATGATTACTAACTTTTTCATTCCTGAATTGAACAATCATGATGTCCAGGAGCAGTGGTTCCAACAAGACGGCGCAACATGTCACACAGCTCGTGCCACAATCGATTTATTGAAAGACACGTTTGGTGACCGCCTAATTCCACGTTTTGGACCTGTGAATTGGCCTCCAAGATCTTGTGATTTAACACCGCTAGACTATTTTCTGTGGGGCTATGTAAAGTCATTGGTCTATGCGGATAAGCCACAAACGCTTGACCATTTGGAAGACAACATTCGCCGTGTTATTGCCGATATACGGCCACAAATGTTGGAAAAAGTCATCGAAAATTGGACGTCCAGATTGGACTACATCCGAGCCAGCCGTGGCAGTCATATGCCAGAAATCATATTTAAAATGTAATGCGACAAGATTATCTTTCGAATAAAAAAAATTCATGTCAATCGAATAATACATCGTTGTTTTATTGCAATTTAAAGTTCTATACCTCTAAAAAAACACCCTTTATATATATATAGGGAGAGAGTGATCTAATAGTAGGAACTGAAAAAATTTGATAAGTTATTGTAAATAGAATCTAATTACATATGCGAGTGTGCATGTGTGAGTTTCAAAAACATTTATGAGGACATTTGTATTTTTGTCTGATATAATCATCAAAAAATTTCTTCTTGGCTTTTGAAAAATGAAAACAAGCCCCAAAACGTTGATATTGACGTAAACTTTCTTTAATTATTGACGTTATATTTGAATTGTAGAATTCCATGTCAGATCTTTATGTGTAAGGATATTTATCCTTTTTTATACAAATTAATGTTTTTTTAACTGTTCTTGATATTTTATGAACTACTTCATTTATATAGTCGACTTTCATTAACTACAATTTAATAGCTTTTAGAAGTATTTTTTAAACGCCATTCGTTCGAATTCTGTCAGAAGTGAAATCGATCACCTCCATCAAACAAAAAGTTGAGAAAATTGATGATGCAGCTGACATACTTGGCAAAACCGTTTAACACAAAAACGACCTTTATTCAGGGAAAAATTGGATCTCCTCATGCATATAAATTGTTGGATAGCTAAAAGCTGGACTGAAATACGACGCTGACAAGAATTTAAATTTTCTTTTCCTTTAATGGAATAAAGCGATTTTGGCTTTTGATGGACTCGAATATCGTTAGCACTCAAAGATGGAGGAATTTAATCTGACAAAAATAATAGACGTATATATATAATTCATTTTTCTCCTTCACCAGAAACCTTTGGCTTTATTACCATATTATCAGCAAATATTTTAAAGAGTTAATTTAATTTTGTTTTACAAAAACAATACTAGGGCTAATCAATGTGACATTGGTATATAAGTTTAAATTAGATTTAATATGAAACAAGAGTTTCTTTTTTCCCGCAATTCCTACTATTAGTTCACACTCTACCTATATATCAACTTTCAATTGTTAATAAAATACCTTTTATTCATCCCCTGAAGTCGAAATACATTTTTTAAACTTGTAGTGGATGCCACTTGATTATTCAAATACTAATTCATTTTAATTAAATTTAATTTTTAATTTTAAATTTATTCTGCGTTATTTCTGACGAAGTTACAACTAACTACAACAGATGGCGCCCCTCAAGTTCAAATATATTTTTAAACTTGTAGTGGATGAAACGATGTTATATAATATAGTTTTTTTTAAATTCTAATTCATTAATTAAATTTATTTAACTAAAATAAAAAAAAAATTGTTGACCAAAGTAGGAATTGACTTAGAATTTTTTTTTTATGTATTACTTGTTTTATAGTATACGACATTGATTGAATGGAATCACTTTTTGAGTATACTACCTCCCAATATAAGTAACTATTAAGAAACTCTCTCTCACACACACTCATAATTCTTTAAAAAAGCATTAAAAAATAGTTATTAATTGTTATTCTGTAAAATTATATTTTCCCAGTTATTTCTGAAAATATTTTTACATATTTCTTAAGGGGACACATTATCCTAATAAAGACCATAATGCCGAATTTTTTTAATTGCTTCATTTTAATTGTGAAACTTTTACGCATGTGTACAAAACTTTGTAGCTATAGCTACATCATTTAGCCAGTTATTTAACTTTTTTTAACAGTATGTCGAAGCAAAAACCGAAATTATTACTAGTGACGTCTACAATGACATCTTTGATTTACTTCACTAACCTTAAAAATTATAAACGGCTTTTTCTCATGTTTATATTTTTCATAATAATTGTGTATTTAAAGTGCTATGGCTTTTTCAATTCCTACTCTATTATAGTTCACACTCTCCCTATACATATATATATCTTGCTCAAATATTCAATCGTTAATAAAATACTTTGTATTCATCCACTGAAGTTCAAATACATTTTTCAATCTTGTAGTGGATGACATGATGTTAAAACAGTTTTTTCAAATAATTAATTCAAAAATTTAATTTAATTAATTAATTAAAGTTTAAGAGATATATTTCAGTCGATATTATTCCTCTAGATGGCAGCACTATTTGATGAAACTGTTTTTGCTAAATTTGTGGTGAACATTTAACTTAACCTGAATAACCTTATGCTAGACGTCAGCATTCCTTTTACACTGGTTTTAAGATAAATTCTTAACTGTTGTTTTCAACTTTTATTAAAAAATGTAATTTTAAATTTAATGTGCTTAAAAAGTTTTTAATGTTAATTTAAAAGGTGTTTTACCACTTAATATTATGATTCTGTCACATGTATATACATATTTATATTAACTGTAATTATTTATTAAAAAGTAACTAAAATAAAATTTTTTTGTTGACCTAAGTAGGAATTGACTTTAAATTTTTTTTTACTTGTTTATATTCAAATAAAGTTCTAAAACTTCTGGTTATTTTGTAAAATATTGATTCTGTGCATGGAATAGGGATTTATGTGAAATTTTTTTACAAAGACTATATTTCTTAAGAAAATATTTTTTAAATTTGTTGTAGTGTTTTTTTTTTTTTTTTTTTGCTGTTTTGACACAAACAAAAACTGTAAAAATAAAACTATCACTCGTAATAGCATACACAGAATTGTGAGGAACATTTCTAAGACTGCAAGGGGAAAAATATTCAAAAATATTCAAATTTGTAGTACTCGAAAATTTAAAATATTGAAACATTTAATATAAAATTATTTTTTAAAATTGGATAAACAGTGTGTATTCTAGGATTTATTATTATTATTATTCCCGCAGATTTCTTTTTGATGGGTAGAAATACATAAAATAAATAGATATTTTTTTAAAAAAGTGCGAAAATAATTACTTTTTAAAATAAGATGCAGCGTTTACGAATTGATAAAATTTGTTTTATGCGGTCCTTAAAGAATAATAAAAGATAAATCTCTATTTAACGAATTTTCAAAATAACGAACTTTTTTCTCGGGATTTAGCGACTTCGTTAAATAGAGGACCGACTGTACTGACATTAAAATCCAACGATCTAAAGACTTAACAAAATTTATGATTAACATTTTCAAAAATTTTCGCTTCTTCCACTGTATTCCAAAAAAAAAGAAGATAATTGTAAAATACAGTCATAATGAATAAAACAAACACAGCAACAGTTGTTACGCACATAATAAAGAGAGCATATCCAATAAAGAATATTTGAGTGGCATTAAAAATTCATGAAAGGCAAGGTAGGTCTGAATAATTAGTCACGATATTAAACGACATTTCACGTAAGGGACAAATATCATAATCAGTTTCATAAAAATGATATTAAATCGATAGGTTGCGTGAGAATCTATTCATAATATATCTACCTCTCTATGGTCGGATACAGGCCAGTAGCAGATAACACTCGAGAACTTGAATACGTGAAGCACGCGCGAAATGAATTTTTCATGCAGTTTATGATAACAATAAAGCACAACCGTACCAAAGGAAAAGTAAGCTCGAACTTTTAAAGCAGTAATGAGCTTAGATGGAGTTATAAATGCTAACTGCTTCTATTGCTTCCGTAATAAAAAGTTATGTGTGAATATTTCCTGCAGGTAATTAAAATCAGTAAGCGCTTTATGGTTGTGTTGAAGAAAGACATGAAGTAAAAATGCAAATATTTTAGAGTTTACGTGGAATTTTTTTGATTCATTCGTAAGTGCCCGAGTTCGGACAAAAATCCACACCAACATCAAAAAAAGACGTAACCGTTATTTTAATAAACAAACTAATTTACAAGTAACGGTTTGCGTAATATACGCAAAAATAGTGATTTGAAGTGAACAGAATATATTAATTATAAATAAGGTAATTATCATACAAGTTACAATTACAGTAAAATACGACCCATCCCCACATTGTCTCTTTCCATGTCAATTTCCGAACATACAACGTATTTCGCTTCGCAACTGCAGAAACAGCTCCCCTTTAAAGATAGCATTACGTCGATGTCCACACATGCACCCCGAAAATATTACGGGGTCCTTTCATCTGACATCGCCCCGATAACCGATGGCCATGCAAATGCAATGTATGAGAAAATCCACAGAAATGTCAATACCATATTATTTTTAAGAAAAGAAAACAGTTGTAATTTGTTTTTCTTTAGAGAGAATAGAAACAAAATAACTTAAATAATAATAAAAACTATTGTTGTAGAAGTAAATTCGGGGTTGGATTCAATGAAATCTCATTTAGAGCAACAATTATTTATTAAGTTAGGCTACAAAAAGATAACACATCGCTAACAAAAATAAAAAAAAAACATGGCGGTTTTTTATAGCGATCGCTTTGTTCCCTCACCTGGCCTCTACTGAAGATGGGTGGTCGTTAGAGGGCGCTTTTGCTGATTGAGATAGTCAGTTACAGTTATTATAATAAGAGCGGTTACACTATAAATTAAAAATTAAACTTTTATTTATGTTATTATTTTGTAGTTTATGTAACATACAGCAAGAGTCAATAAGAGAGAAATACTTTTTTTAAAAAATAAGAGTTTGTATTGAAAAAAATCTGTTTAGATCACAAATTAAGCAAATTTTAATAACAAATATCTTAAACAAAAAAAACCCAGCTTGAATAAAACTGTCTGACAGAACCAAATGAAAAAACTCTACGCCTTTCAGTGCGCTATAGTCGTACGTGAAACAAAATGTATCCTATACAAAAATCGTTGAAAATCTGCCAACTCTAGCTTTAATTTGCAGTACAGCCAAAACAAACTTCCCAGCCAAACATCTGCCAAAGAACATTTTGATAGTTTGTTTAGCAAAGGAAATGAACATGCATTCAGTTAAACACAACTAACAGGAAATTTTTTACCGTCACTTAATTAATTCTACTCTGACAAAAATAAGGATAAATGAAAAAACATTCATAAATATTAAAAAATATAAGTTTAAATACATTCTAATCATATTAGTTATCCTTAGAATTTAAAAAATAAATACATTGTAGATTTGTTCCTTAGAAATTAATCAAGGAAAAAAAGTCAGAGGAAAAATTGGTTTTTCGATTACACACACACAGAAAGTAAAAACTCTTCAATAATGTAAATTTTTGCGTCAAAGATAATGTTTATGGCGACATACTTCGCGATTTAAATAACTGTTAAGTTAAGGAAATATTTTGTGTGATAAGATGTATAAATACTATTTAACTCTAATATTCAACACATTTCTTCGGTAATTTTTTTTAAGCGTTATTTCTAATCCCTTACCGTAAATTTAGAAATATATAACAATAGTCCAAAAATATAAACAATAAAGAACTGTTATAATATTTTCTGCGTACTACAAATTTTATACTTTTGAGAAATGTCATTTAAATTAATATCTTTACAACTTAGAAAGTTATTAAATATTACTAGTATTAAAATAAGATCAGATTTAATATTATTTCCTCTTCCCCCTTTAAAACGAAAGTAGTTACTATATTGCACTGTATATAATCATTTTATTCATTACATAATACTATTTCAAATCGAAATTTTTTTTTTCAAAAATTATGTTATTAAAATTTATATCAATTAATTTATTTCTTCTGTGTAATTTAGGGTAACAAATAACACTAATAAAATGCATTTTTATTGATATATTTGACTTTTTTTTCCAACGACACAGAAAATTTAGACCAAAATATATAAATGGAAAACATGAAACAGTGATAAGCGAATTTTCCTAGATTATGCAAGCATATTAAGCCACCTTTACCTAAGAAACATACAGTGGCGTAACGTGCACCTTCGCATCGTGGAGGGCATGGGATTCTAGAGGTTCAAAGCCCGACTGACGCCAAGTATAATTTGAGGCTCCAAACCAACTTTGCACACAAGGGGACGCTAATATTCTCAGTAACGCCACTGGAAACATGGTTTACAGAAAATAATTAGTCGCAGAATTAAAGAAATTTTAGATGTACGGAACAAAAATAAACAAAAAAAAGCGAATTTTAAGTTATTTTTTTAGTTATAATAAACCATAAACTATTGATTTTTAAAATATGATTCTATAATGAGATATTTAATACCATCTTAAGCATTATAATATTAAATACTCCAATTTTCCAGGCTTAATTGTGATTTGAATCGTTGAAATAATTTGATTTCACAAATGTGATGCATTCTTTATATAACAAGTCTAGACATTTCAATGAATTCAACAAGTGAATAAATCAATATTTACTCCGATATGCCAACAATATCTTTCTTTAAAACTTTCTGTTTACGACTTCAACAAGTTACAGTCAAAATTTTGTGTCCATAAGTTTATTAGTTTTGGATATAGACCACACCGAATAAGCGAATTTATTTTATGGACCCTCATAAATATCAATTGCACACCTCCATGACCAACATATATTACTTTTTATCTCCTCACTCATAAATCACAAGCTATAACATATGGTTCCTATCTCAAAGGCCTCGATGAATTCTCCCAACTTTCTACTCCCGGTCATCTCGTAGTTTTTCACTTTACTTCAGTCATTTAAAAGTTAGTAAAGTTATCTAAAAATATTTGTCGTTTGATTAGAAAAATCCAAATTAGTGAAGATGAATAAGAAAACGTTTTGAATTAAAAACTTTTTTTGCGATTCTGCAAATTTCTTTTCCTTTGTACTAATGTATTTATCACAAATATTTTTTTTCATTTCTAATGGACTGCGGATTGGTGTTTTATCATTGCAAACCTAGTACATTCCACGGAACCTGGTATCTCTTTAGTGCGGCACCGTATAGGCGGATACCAAATGCCGCAGGTAATTTTCACTCTCAGTTTCCTCCCTAGAGGGAGGCACTTGAGCTCTGGAGATGCGAAACCGTACTTAGGATTTTAATTTTGCCGAGAGCACCTAAGCCAAGCAGTTACTCAAGGGGTCTTTTACCTCAAATATATGCTTACTTAAAAAAAAACAAATAAAACCGAGTACATATTTATACAGAATATAGATGAGCGAAAGGCTTATGCAAAAAATCGTTTTCATCACTTGATCTGGGTCAAAATTTTGAAATCCCTTGCACAATGTAAATTAAAAACAAATGCAAAGAAGATCATATTACAGTTGCATAACGGAATATTGGCGAAATATCACGAAATTTTGAATCATTTTGGCAGATTCAATTTTACTTTTAGTTTCACGCTTTGTAAGTCATTTTACTTGTATTCTATTCTATCAAGCTTGCTTCTTTCAAATGATCATTAACTCCTATCTAGAAGGTGTTCGTGCTTGTATTCAACAGCTAAAATTAACAGCATTTAATATACAACGGCATTTTTGGACGCAATCCAGAGGAATGTCAGAGACATATCGTTAACCACCATTGCTTTAGGGCAGTCGGAGAATATCTATTCAGATTTAATATTTACTCTACCAAATTGCATTAGCAACTCACATGCATCTAACTTTTTTTTCTGTTAAATTATTCTGTTTACTTCAAGATGCAGTTTGTTTGTTTTACTTTTCAGGGTGAAAGTCTATGAAATTATTTAGTTCAACCGAATGAGTTGCTCCAATTCTTATTTTAACTTGTGTACGTGCTTGACTTTCTTCGAAATTTAAATGAATGTACGAACTCGGGATTTAATAACATACCTATCTTGAAACTAAGGGATTACACAGATGAATTGCATGTAAAATTATGATCAAAGCTCTTAAAATTTATAATATTACATAATTTTTTTAGAATTTTTTGAAAGATTTTAGTTTAGTCTTTTCTTCTTTTTTTGGTAATATATCCCAACTTAAGCACATATTCAAAAGACGAAGCAGCTACACCCCGGATTCTGATGAATAATCTTTGGTTATTGGAGGTATAGGTCCAGTGGTCGAGAGGTAGGTTATCGCACTTCCACATTACAGGTCCGGGTTCTATTCCCGGGCCGGGCAAAGTCGACTCAGCCTTTCATTCCTACTGCAGTGGGTTGATAAATGAATACAAAGCTTGCTTGGGGACTTAAACACTAGGGGTTTTGTTTCAGACTGACCACCTGATCGGGACATCTGATCATGCACTTCAGCGCCCAATGGTCACGTATACTGGGATGGGCACAGTAGGCCCTGGCCCTCATGGGCTGTTGCGCCACTGAGTTTGAGTTTATTGGAGGTATATGAATGAAAAGCTTGTCACACCCTGTCAGGTTTTAATTATCTATCATTGAGGTTTTAGGCCTATAATAAATTCTCCCAGTGTGAAGAGTAAAACGATGTATTTTATTTAAAAGAAAAACTTTTCTTGAAAACGAAAATTTTGTTTTATGTAAATAAATATAAAATTTAGAAAATCTCTACCAAAAGGAGAAATTTATAGATATTGAAGAAAACGGAGTATGACCTAACCAATCCGGAAACAGCAAAGAAGTTCGAAGTTTTGAAGGACAAAATTTTTTGAAAAAGTACCCCCCGAGATGAGGTTGATGAGAGGAAGATCTGTGATTGGCTGGCAGTGAGTGAGTGAGCAAATATTAATGTCGCACTATTCAGCAACTCGAAGGATTTTGGCGACTGACCTCGCAAATTTGAATCATGGCCAAGTGACGAGGACGACACCTGAGGTGGTTCCCTTCTCTTAACTTCCTCACCACACCAACCAGAAGACGCTTGAATATCGACAGATTTAGCGCTCATCGCCTCCCTACACGGTGGGTCTCCAGTGGTACTAGGCTCGAACACATGACACGCCTGCCACAAAACTATTACCTTGACCACAAGGCTACCGGTCAAAATACTATTTAACGTTCAGCAAATGGGAAAACCAACGAGATAATGGATGAATAAACATCAAGAATAAATCGAAGTGATTTATCTCCAGAGTTACAATTCTAAAGATTTTCTATTTTAAGTATGACACAATAAATGTTTAAATTTTTGTTATTTTAAGATTCTGCCGCAATAGATTGTATGTAACCAATAATTTCCAACAAGTTATATTCTCTTTTCATTAACAAATTTCATTTATGCAAGAAGCATGATAAGTGCTTCTACCAATTCTAACATACAAGTATCGTTAAGTTCTCAATTTTTAATACAAGAATATTCACAAGGTTTTCAAAGATAAAAAAGAAATACACAAATTAATTAGGAAACGTTTAGATTCCTAACTTAAGTAATGAGTTCCAACATTTTTGAACATAATTATTAGTTAAATGACACAAAATAATCTTTTATGCTTTCAAAATAATCTTTTTCAAATCTAAGCCGCACTATTTTTCTAGTGTTAATACTACTGAAAATTTGGTGCGGCTTAGAACCGAAGGCATAACATTTGTTGGATGGGGGGAAATTAAGTATACACCCCTTTTAAAAGGGAAAAATGTAACCTTCTGTCCATTTTAGCCACTTGCATCAATAACTTATCCCAGTCCGCAGCTTATCTCCTGTTTTCAGTCTATCCAAAACATCGCTGTCTGCTCGTATTTATGATTTTTTTTTAGTATAAGCTTTTTTTTAATCACCTAAACATAAAAAATGTTGGCAATAGCATCAAGACAAGTTCACTAAGACGCAAGTATGAAAAATGAGGCAATTTTGTATGTAGATAAAAACGGAAACAGAGCAGCGGCCACTGAAAATTTGACACGCAGGAAACGAATATACGTCGATGGCGTAAGCAAAATGATATAATTTTTGCTTGTGAACGCTCAACACACACACAGTCCTTTATAATTCTTTTACATTCTTCTATAATACAGTCTTCTATAAAAATGTGCATAACAAATGCATTGGATGGCACGTAAGACGACACAAAACCGTTTGGCAAAACAGTGACGTCGGCACCAATTCCAAGATTAGCTTTGCCAATGGGAATGACGAATCATTTTCGCAACGTGACACTGACAGTTAGAGTAATTATAGGTTCCTGCAGGTATTTTTGAAAGTTTCTAATACTGATAAAATAAATTGATTATTAACTTATTATTTCTCATAAAAGTTTTAAAGTTTTTTTTTTTTTAAATACCGGATATTGACGAACCTTTTGCACAATTTCTTATTTTTTTTCTCAAAAACGTGTAAAGAATTGAGACTTAGAACCGATGACAATATTTTTTCACAAAAAACATTGAGAATTTGGGGTATGGCTTAATATCGATAGCGACTTAGATTCGAGTAAAAACGGTATTTTTAATTAGTTAAAACTTCCTAAGAGAACAAACAAAAAATTCTTTTTAATCCGAAAAAAAGCTTCCTCTTGTTTTATCTTCGCAAAGACCAACGTACATAACAGACTTAACGCCGAACTTTCGAAAACTTTAATTAAAGATTTTCCGCAGTTTCCTCGCAACCTTTATTACATTGAGAAGGAGTAAAACCAATCACGTCCAAGGCTCATTTAATTGGTAGGAATTTCATCTTCATCAATCACTCTTACACATAGACAATGCTTGCTTTTTTTAAAATCTTTTTCTGGCGTGTTAAATTACTCGATAAAAATCAAGACTCTAAAATGAGAGCAGCTAAAACGGTTGCCATGAAGAAAAATTCAGAGATGCAGGATGAACGCTAATTAACGATTTATCTTTCGTATCAATAGCCAATGAATTAGCATGCATTGTTAAGATCTTATTAAGAGATACATTTGATTTTTGTAACTTTAGATTGCTAGATGTGTTTTGAATATTTATTTTTACAGATATTTCCCATTAAATGTTAAATATCTTACATTGTCATTAACTTTCATTTTATAGATTTGTGGCGGTGGTATCTGTATAAGCCAATAACAACCTCCGGACTAAGGTGATCATTTAGTCTAGCGGTATGTTACAAGCTTATGGAGCAGAAGGCGCAGAGTTCTAATCTCCTTCATTGGTAACCCTAGCTGGATTTTGGAAACAAGCAACCTTCGCGTAGCTGTTATGGCGCCATCTACCCGCCGCAAAAGCAATCAAGCCATCAGATCCACATGACGCAACACTCAAGCCAACAAACATACATGACGTAACATTAACAACTCACATGCTCGCCATAACAACTATATTGTTCATTCGCCTATCCAACGACTCACTGGCAGGAGAGTGTGCGGCGGTGGAATCTATATAAGCCAGTAACAATCTCCGGGCTAAGGTGATCATTTTAATCTAGCGGTATGTTACGTGCTTATGGAGCAGATGGTCCTGAGTTCTAATATCCCTCAGATTTCTCATGTACTAGAAAAAAAACACAAATTTTCTGAAAGTAATGTCGTTGTTCCTTCTAAAAAAAGTTTTGAGAAATGGTTAACCAAATTTACTTTTTTAAAAGGAATACAGGGTCATTTTATAATTAAAGTTCCACTTTCAAAACACTATAAAAAAGAACCACTAGTCAGAATGATTTCAAATTTGAACTGAATACACTTGAAATGAGGGAAAGCGGTATGACATAAAAAGAGTTCCAAAATGTATCAATAGATAGAAGTATAAGCGGCACAATGAAGAAGGAAAGTGGCTACAAGTGGCATTTTGAATCGAATTACGACGACTTTGGCATGAGTTGCGCATCAAACCAACTGTATTGTACAATGTGTTTGATTGTTTCGGTTTTTTGACGGGAAAAAATGACTTTAAGTCATTAAACAGTTGTTGCACTGTTCCCTTTCCCCCATACAAGTATATTCAGTTCAAATTTAAATCATTCTGAGCAGTGGTTCTCTTTTTACAGCATTTTGAATGTAGAGATTTAATTATAATCACCTTGCATATAGACATATTAACCTCTCCCCCCCTAAAAACAAACAAAAAAACCCCCCATGAAACGCGCAGTTGCTGAGACCATTTTTTCTACAATAATTTCCTGCAATTTGAATTCTTGCACATGCATTTTTTTAATAAAAAAATACTTGTACTATAAGCTTTGATGAACTAAATATAATTCATGCAAATGTTTCTATATTCCTCAAAATTTTCGTTGACATGTTTTATTAAGAATCTCTGAAATTGCCGAAAGAAGAATGAAAAATTAAATGTATTCAAAAATCGAAACACTATCCTTTTTTGCTTCGTGATGTTCCAAACAATTTATTCTTAATTTGGCTTCCTTCTTGGCATGATCAGAAGAAAAATTTACCAAAACATTTTCAACTTTTTTTTTTGAGTTCTTGTAATATTTCCGTAATTATCTTTTAATTTATAAATTAATGTTTTATTAATAAGAGCTTTTAAAACTATCAAAAGAAGAGTTAAAGTATATACGAGTATATCAAGAGTACATAT
This sequence comes from Trichonephila clavipes, assembly GCA_019973935.1. Classification (NCBI taxonomy): domain Eukaryota; kingdom Metazoa; phylum Arthropoda; class Arachnida; order Araneae; family Nephilidae; genus Trichonephila; species Trichonephila clavipes. Next base: position 254,611 of record BMAU01021236.1, read on the forward strand.
ATTCAAACAGTCAGGCCATCCTTCTCGTCTCCATCAATTAACTTCTAAATTAGTTCTTCCTTCTTGGCAAAGTTAGAAGAGAAACTCAGCAAAAAGTTTGATTTGTGGCCTGTTATTTCAATAATAGCCTCATAAGTATGTCACATTTCTTATAATATTTATTCGAACAACTTTAAAATTCCCATATTTAATTAAAAAATTAAAATTTTAGTTCATTTCCTAGATAAACGCATGTAGTTTAGTTTAGTAACACTTTTGTATATATACTGATATATTTTATTACTTGTTTCTCTAACTGCTTTGAAGAATTTTTTAAGAATTGCTAAAATTTAACTTATAATTGGGATATTTGTAAAATTTTGGTTATTAATTTTAAATATTTTTATATGCATACATAGTAAAGTATTAAAAAGGGAGAGTTGGAAACCTCTCTCTCTCTCTGTATACTGACAATATTAAATTGGCTGATTTCGATGTACCTTTTCTCAAAATGTGTACATGCTTGAAAATTTTCATACAATTCAAATTCACCTTTCTCATTATACCGAAATGAGCTTTTAGCTAATTTTGAATTTTTTAATAATTTATGAAATATTTTATCAAACATTGCGAAATCTGACTCATTTTTCACATATAAAATATGTAAAAAATAAATTTCTGAGTTTTTTTACAAAAAGTTCGTTACGGTATATACACTGGTGTGCAAAAATTAAGGACGAGACGGTTTTTTCAATATAACTTTGTACAAAAGCTTTCCAAATCAACACATTTAATACCGTAAGATCCCCAATACGTAAGGACATGTGTAATGTAAGCAACATTTACTAAAAGAGAAATCGAGGGATAAAAAGAAGCTTGATTGAAAAAGTAGCATGGAGCGCAATGCGACTGAAGGCCGAAACATCCCTGTGATGGGTGTCCAGCAAGAAACATCCGGTCTTTTGTAGGGGATATGATCTCCCCTGACTGCTAGGCAGGTTTCACAGCGTCTGCCCATGCTGAGAATGAGGGTGTCAATGAGTTGTTGAGGCATTGCTGCCCATTCGTCTTGCAGCGCCAATAGAAGCTCCCGAATCGTTACTGGTGGTAAGGTACGAGCTGCCAAGCGTCTGCCTAGAAAATCCCATACATGCTCGATGGGATTGAGATCCGGAAATCGTGCCGGCCAATCCCTACGTTCAATATCCTCACTCTCTAAGAGCTGTTCGGCAGCTACTGTGCGATGACATGGTGCATTGTCGTCCATGAAAGGGAACTGCAGACCCATAGCGCCTCTAAAAAGACGCACATATGGAAGAAGAATCTCGTTACAATAACGGGTCCCGTTGACTGAACCTGCGTCGAAGATGTGAAGGTCTGTACGACTACCAAGCATGATGCCTCCCCAAACGAGAACACAGCGACCTCCATACCTGTCCCTTTCAATGATGTTCGAGGGATGATTGCGGCTTCCCGCTCTCTGCAGATGAGTATGCGATGAGAATCGCTACTCAAACTGAATCTGCTCTCATCTGTAAAGAGTACTCGTCCCCATTCATTGTCTCTCCAATTCCGGTGTTCCCGGCACCACAGAGAACGCCTTCTCCGATGGGCAGGCGTTAAAGGTACACACCGTACAGGGCGTCGTGCAAACAGACCACCACCGTGCAGTCTTCTGGCCACGGTAAAACGCGATATCGGTCGTCCAGTCGCCTGTGTCGTGTGTCTAGCGATTTCTCCCGCTGTCTGCCGCCTGTTTCTTCTGGCCTGTAAGACAATGTACCGGTCATCTGCGGGTGTGGTTCCTCGTGGACGACCACTACTGAAACCCCGGATAGCTGTTCCTGTAGTTTGAAATTGTCTCCAAAGTCGTGAAACGATGCTGTGAGCAATTCCGAACTCTGCAGCCACACTTGTCACACTGCGGCGTTCCTCCAACCTCCCAATGATTCGACCTCGGGTAAAAGCATCCAGATGTCGTCTAACAGATTGATTATTCGCCATTTCTCGCTGAGGCAGCAACTCGGTGTGCTTTTAACTGCTATACGGCGTGCAATCTCTTTGCCAGAAATACTGATCTTACACCGACAACATGCTTTATACTACTCAGACACTCCCCCATTACGTCTACCTGCATATCTGCGCATGTGCTACCGTATATCACCTTACTTAATCTCCTGATTGGTCTTTCTGTCCGCTCTGCCTCTTCGTTCAGCTGATATGCTACTTTTTCGACTTCGTCCTTAATTTTTGCACACCCGTGTATTAGCCATCATTATAAATATATCATAAAAAGTTTACACATTTGTGAACAGTAGTTTCGTAGAAAAGGTACATCAAACATCAAAATTTACATTTTGAGATATTGATTTTAATGTATACAGTGTGAGACTTCTAATCGGCTAAGAAAAAAAAATAAAAGGCTCGATTTACAATAAAAGATACATGTTTGGGTTTACATCAGACGTTCAATTTTTAAGCAAAAACGAAGTACTTTGTTTACATTTTTCGCCATTCAAATGGGCGTGGCCCAGTTTCAACAATTGTTTAAAAATAGGTTTTAAGTTCTTCTAATTACCCTAGAGGTTAAAGTAAGGTATTTTTAGAAAGGTTAAGATCTATACAATTTGAAAATGTGAAAATTTCAAATTGTCGAAAAAAATATGATTTTAGCTTTCCAACACCCTTTAATTGTATTGGTATTGACCTCTAAAAATATTTATTATGTTTCACAGTATGCTATTTTTAAAAAAGTACTCTGAACGAATATCTAAATTGGCAGTATACTTCGTATTTCTTGAATATCTTTTCTATTCTATGGAAAAATTAACGTTTCATACTAAATTTATGGGCATTCTATTAGATAATTTGATTTTTTTACTAATTTGTTCGTTAGTTATTAGATTAAAATCTAGTTATATCAAGTGTAGCTAATATTTAATGAAAGCTGTTCAATTATGTCAAAAATTAATGGACCACCCTTCCAAAGCAATGAATAATTACGACTGGCTACAGTTATGTTGTGACCAAGTTGGCTGTTAACGCTAATTGCTCGTTTTCCACCTTCTCTCATTAACAGCTAAATTGCCCAAGGAACAAGACAAGGAGGGGCGCGATGGTGATGTTACCACCAGATGTGGGAAACGGGCAGGCTTGGGGGAGGTCATCACTCCTTGGAATTCCTCTGTCCGGAAACATTTCCCAACCCTGATTTGCTCGCTCCTCAAATTTGACACTCGCATATTTCCTCTGGGGCTACGTTAAATCGAAAACCTGCGATGGAAGACCCCTATAAGTGAAGCGGAGAAATAGCATTGGTGTCAAACGACACGAAATGAAGGGAATGTCAAATCTGGGATCAGTGATGTAGAAATGACTGTGAAATGGTAGTTGTCGGATATAACTAGTAGAATCGAAATAAAACTATATTAATACATATAATATACTATCAGAGGGTTTAAGATGTAGAGTACTTTCGTATTTAAATTTTAGGTGAGCATATTTTTTACATAACATATTCCTTTCGTTATAAAATGAATGCATGGTTCATACTTTTTGAACATTGCATTTATGTATACTAATATTAAAAAAAAAGCACCTAAAATTTGCAATGCAGAAAGTAAAATATAAAAATCATTCAAAATTTAGCAGGAATCAAATCATGAGAAAAGATTGTATTTTCAAGATATGTTATATCCTTTATTAAATGCATCCCTAGAATTGTGAATTGGTGTAAAAATATCGATGAAAAACCTAAAAATCACTTAAAATTTAGCTAATTCTTCAAATATTAACGACAAAAAGCTTAACTTCAAAGCACTTTCTCAGAAAATAAAATGAAGTATAAAAATGAATACTTATCACATTTTTTACAAGTTATTTCAGATTGCTCCCATTTTAAATAATATATATTTGAATCTTTAAGGACTTTATGTAAATTTTTGATCTCTTAATTTTTTTTTATTTTTTTTGATTATCTTTACAATTTTGAAGAATTTTTTTCAACCATGAAAACTAAAGTCAAACATATTTAATTTTTTAATCACGATAGTGAATCTTGGATATATTTCTATGGTAAAAAAATTTATTAATTAATGTTTATTTTAATTCATAAAATTAAAATTAAATGAATTTAAATAGTTTTTTTTGCACACTTTTTAAAATTTTTTTTAAAAAATAGATTTTCCACGCACACAAACTCTTTTAGAATATATTACGTCGGCCGCGGTAGCCGAGTGGTATAGGTATCGGATCGTGACTTGCCATGTCACGAGTTCGAGCCCAGTACCACTAAAGACCCGCCGTGTAGGGCAGCGATGCACGTTAAATCTGTCGAGAGCTGAAACGTCCTCCCGTTGGTGTGGTGTGGTAGTTAGGAGAGGGGGTGCCAGCTCAGGTGTCGTCCACGTCATTTGACCAAGGTTCAAAATTACGAGGTCCGTCGCCAAAAGCCCTCGTGTAGCTGAACAGTGAGACGTTAACATTCAATCAATCAATAGAATATATTACAGATCATTTCTTTGTTGTAATTGAGACTAGACAATTATTATAAAAAAAAGTATAAGAAATAAAGATTTCTTTGATAATATCATCCCTAAACACTCTAACATGAAAATTAATGAAACACTTTAAATATATGGAAATTAAAACTCACTTTGGCACTGGTAGCCTTGTTTACCGAAACCCCTAGAAAAGAAAATGAACAATTAGAAAATTCATTTTTTGAGAGTGAAAAAATATGCAATAACTTAAACAACAATCAGAAATAAGTACACAAAGAAAATATGAAAAAATACAGGTATTGAAACCGAAAATATATTATTCATAGTAGTTTGGTAACAAATAATTGCCAGTGTGTATTAAAAAATGCGGCACTCATTTCAATACACCGGAACATTTATTTAAAATAAATTTTGTTTTTCAATTCCTACAATTAGCTCACACTCTCTATATATTTATTTATTTATTTTATGTTGGTGGAATTTTCAATCGTTAATAAAATACTATTTTAAAGCACTCAATTGAGCGGAAACTTTATATACATGATTATTTTGGATGACAATACAGTAATTTAATTATAATTAATAAAAATTAATTGATTAAAACTAATTGTTTACAGAATTACAAATACAGCCACGTTGGCATCGTTTTTGGTGACTTAGCGACCCTTTTGGCGACTTGTGTCAAAACTTGAAAAGGTTTTTTTTCTCACGTTTTAAGGCATTCAGTTGAACTGAAATTTTACATACACGATTGTTTTGGATGACAATACGATGCTTTAATGATAATTAATAAAAATTAATTACCACTTAATATTAAAAATTCTTTTTTATATTACTTGTTTAAACTTTACTTAGATGAGTATAGAAATCATTACATATTTTTATATCGTAATTAATATTTTCTATAATAATAAGAATTTTGTCTTCAAGTATTCTTAACCGGAGGAGTTAAATATATAAAGGCTAAGTCCAGACCCAAGACGCCAGACGGTGACGTTGGAGAAATTCGCGCACCGGAAGGAAGAAACCGCTTAGGAAGAGAAAACAGAAAAGCTCTATCATTACTAAAATCATTGAGGCAACGTCTAAACGACCTGAAAACAGACGCGGGAAGTTCTCAAGACAGCAGAGAACACGATCTTTGAAAATTGATCGGCTGAAAATTAAGGATTGTTACTTCCTAAGCTTCTGCATTAATGCTATTTAAATTGTAGATCGATTTATTGTTCCCGCAATCCTTTTTACCCAAATCCAACTGATTATGTAAGAATTCGAACATTTTTAATTCGCAAGACGTAACACACGAGCAAATTTTTTAAAAAACTTTTACAATAAAACCATTTTTTATATTTAACATTCCTTCTAAAAAGACCAGTTCAAGTGCATTGTTTATTTAAGATTATGCATATAAAGTCACAAAATAATATAAAAAGCATACAAAATAAATGAACATATCAAACGGTTATTTTATCAAGGGTCTGCATTAACACATCACAGAACATTTAGATTACACGGAGTGTTCAAAAAGTATCCGACCTTGAATTTTTCCGCGCACAGTAGAGATTCTAAAACGGCGCCAGCGACAGCTTCATGCACATACAGTAGAACGTCGTTTATCCGAATCAGTTGGGACCAGACACCGTTCGGATAACCGAAAACCGAATGCGATCCATGCAGTATATGAAACCGGACACTATACAAATATTAAAAATCATCACATGCGGGAAACGTGCTTGAAGAAAGAGCAAAATAGGGGCAAAATGTCACAATTTTACCTTTAATGTGGAAAATGATCACTTATTTTTCGCTGTATCATTGTACACTTTCGTTTTTTCGGTCCAAGGTCTCTGAAAAAACTGGTTCGGATATTTGACGCTCCGGATAATAAACGTTCAGATAAACGACGTTCTACTGTACTTGAACTTTTCCCCTTCGTTCCAGTGTACCAGTAGCCCTGGTGTTGTTCCAGAGTGCGACGTAAATTAAAATCAAATCAAGAGGGTTGATAGTTACGAATCTCGAAATTTTGAATCGCAGAAATTAGAACACTTAAATTGGCCCTCCATTCTTCATGCAATGCCAACTAGAGGACCCCCCCAAAAAAAAAAAACACACCTTGGATCTCACATATAGTAAAAGAATAGTAACTCTCTTGAACTTATTTCTTGACAAATACGACTAAATACAGACAAATTTAACATACATCAGCCTCAATAAAAGATAACTTTTGGAAGTACGAAACCGGAACCCAAAACTCTCATTCGTTAATCTGCCAAACAGGCATCGCAAATTTCAGAAGCTGCTTATTTAAGGAATAAGAATATAATCAACACGGTATGGTTTTAATTGTGAGAAATAGAATCCAAACTTGGAGAGCATGTTTAGAATTAGAAAAAAAAAAGACTACTTGGCATCTCAATACAAATTTGAGTAAGTTAAGACAAATGTGTATTCCTTTTTAAACTATTTTTTTTAAAAAAATTCATTAGTATTCAAAAATATTTAAGAACTATGCAATTTTCCAACGAGATGCATAACCGAAAATTAAACATTGCAACAAAATACGATGGAAAAGAAATCCGATACATAACTTGTACAAGAAATGAAACAATTAAAATTTAAAATGAATAATACACAAAATGTGCTATTCTTTATAAATAATTCAGCGAAGGAGGAATTTATGTTATTAATATTGGAACACATTTTATCTGAAATTTCTTATTTGAATTCTATTCATTAACATTACGTCAAACCAGCCTTTAAAATGAGCATACTGCCAGATGAACAAGATATACAGTGTGATTCCGATTTATCGTTCGTTTAGGGACCCAACATTTTGTTCGTTAAATCGGGGTAATTCGTTATATCGGGGTCCAAACAAAATACGAATTTTTTTGCACTTGCCCATTGGAAATTCTACATTAAGCAAATATGTCCATAGTAAGAAATTACACACTTTTTAAACAACAGCTAAAAATACTATTATTACGCACAAGTTAATAGGAAATTTTCAAATACTGCCTAATATATGTTTGATAATCTCTTTGATTGCCGAGTTGAAAGAATTCTTTTCTGACTTTATGCAGAGAAGAAAAGAATGCGTCATTTATATCCTGCTGCATGAGGTATGTTCTCACAGTTCCCAAACAATGTAAAGCATTAGAAAATGTAAGTTTTGGTAGGAGTTTCATTATCAGTTTCTGCACCAGAATCGATACAATTTTCTCAATTTCAGTTTCACAGGTAGGTAGTCCATCATCAAATGCAGCATAACCATTAAAATCTTAAAATATCTCCTGCGTTGTGGAGAGGGATGATGTAAGAAAGGAATTAATTCCCAGGCCTATGTATTCAAAACTCACACGATAAGTTACATTCATGACTCATTTGCACCTGTAAAGTCTAATAATGTTATACTACGCCCTTTCCCGCAGAAATTTGCTGATTACAAGTAGTATTTTTCTGTTCCGGACAAAAGAATTGTCATTGCCATATGTCATTTGAAAAAAAAAATAATACAAGTTAATCAAAAAAAAAAAAAAAAAAAAATCAGCTGTTGAAATAATTCGTTTATTCGGGGTTTATTATTCGCTAAATAGGATTTTTCTGCCTTCATTTTAATCGGAAAAACAGAAAAATTCGCTAAATCACAAAATCCATTTTAATAAGGGGTTCGTTAAATCCGAGTCCAACTGTATATCGAAATACCAAATCTAGTTCCATTTACAAATTATCACTTCATTTGTGCAATCGAAAGAGATGCATCTCTCACATTTCGGTTGTGACAATCCAACTGCTATCCACTCCCCTTGGCATTCTAGACTAAATCTGGTTCAAAGAGAACCAACCAATTTCAGCGTTTAACCAGACTATTCAATCTTCTAATCGTCAAATCGATCTCAAGTGGTCTAAACGGTGGTGGAGGTCATGCCATTTGATTTCCATTCCATCTATGAGTATGTGTTGTCTCACAGAATCGCCAACGCGCCATTGATCACCGAGAAAAGAAAGAGTTATGGAGAAGGAAAAAAAAATCGCCAAGTGCATTCGAGTGTGGCAAATTGGCGGCTAATGAGGAAGTCCGTCCTCTTCAGGAAAAGGTCGCTAATGAACGGACCACTTAACGCATTTCTACGAAGAAAAGTTCGGGAGCACACATTTTCGGGGCCTCCTTTTCCTCTTTTTATTTTCCCTTTCCTTCTTCCTGCAGGACATTGTTGTCAAAGGTTTGATCATTTGTGGATTTTTGTTTCTTTTGTCTAAGAAGGAATGGAATGGATGTTAACTGTATTGTCCCTCTCAAACCCCGCTCAGATCTGGGTGGTGTTGTGTTCGTTACATTCTTTTCTCAAATGTCATCGTTTGTGCAATTCGGCAAATGAAACAGATGAAGTAACTGTATGATAATTGAAATGAACGGTAGCAGTTAGTAGAGTAAGGACTTTGGCGTCGTCATTGAAAATTTGTGTAATTTTATCTCCTTGGCTTAATATAAAGCACCAAATTTAGAAAAAATATTACGGAGATAATTTAATGCGACATTTCAACAAAAGTTAAGTTTATTTAATAACATCAATTAATTTAAAACTTAAAATAACCCTAAAAAATCATATTTTAAATCATGGAGAGATCGAAATATTATGTGTTACTTATCTCAATCAATCAAGGCCCACATAATTCATCGTGGCAAGGGGGAGAGAGCTAGATTTCGTTTGTCGTTTCGCCGCTGTTTTGAGCACAATGCAAGTGATAGTGTGTTTCGGCTCCACACCTCAATTTTAGGAAGAACAGCCTCAGAGTGGTCTGAGGTCTCCCACCCGTCTTCCTTTACCATCAGTCTCTCGAGAGGACTTTTGGCTCTTGAGAGACTGATGGCAAGACTAATAAGGTGATAGCTACGCCCCTGATTATAGCTCTAAATCGATTCGAAAAGATAAAATGCGTTTTACTTTTACCAGATCATCGCCATGAAGGGAATAAAATGTGTTAAAATCCTTGTCAAATAATGGCATCTGGGAGTCGTCGCTCATTTTATGTGCTGTGATTTCTCGCTAAAACAGTTTTAAAGTATTTTATACATAAAAACTATATAAGTTACCAAATGAGGGAAAAATTAATTGAATTACTTAATTCATAAGCCCACAAATTACAAAATAACTGAGCACATGAAAAATTAATTTTAAATTTTTGAAATAAAAACAACGACAGAATAAATTAAAAGTTTCGAAACCAGTCGGGGGAAAATCACACAATGTCTTTAACTTTAAAAAAATGATAATAAAAAGAATATATGTTTCCCAAACCACAAACATGCAATGATTACAGTGTATCGTAGACATATTTAGACCATACAGTGGTTTTTTCTAATTTCATACCATTGCAATACAACAGTGGAAATCTTTTTTCCAAAAAAAAACAAACACAGATCCTTTGAAACGAGTTTTCAATTACAACTCAATAGGTTGAAAATTATAGGTTTTACTCTTCGCATAAAGATTTAACGAGTAAAAACTAATTTTATTAAACAGAACAAAAGACTCTTATTTCGTCTTGCATATAAAATAATAATTTAAACAACTTTTTATTTAAGGTTGCTATGGCCGTATATAATGCTGGGGTGACACGCTTTGCACATTTAAAAGCAATGCGCGATACCGAACGATTCTTCATTTCTTTAATCCAGGAAGAAAAGGTAAAGACTGATTACATAAGGAAGCAAATAGATTTATTTAATTGAAAATACAAATATTTATTCGCCTTGACACACAAAATACATCAAACATATCATTTATCACAGTTGGAAACATACAATTATTGTGTCACTATATACATTAAACATATCATTAGCTCCTACGATTCGTAATTAGATCGTTTAAAAGAACTCATTACTCTAAAGAAATAGAAAAGATTTGAGTGAAAAAAAAGTGTAAATAAATCTTGTGCTGGCGAATGACACATCTGGTATTTTAAAACCTCTTTGGCAATCAATTAAATATTTTCTTAACTATTTACGAACCCACGGATTCCTTCACTAATACAAATAAAAGCCACAGACCTTTCGGATATTTTCCTTCTCATGAATTCCTTTCTTTATCTAGGGGCAGCGGTTATTAAATTTTCGATTGCCGCGGCTCCCCTTTATATAATATATCAGCGTGACGTCACAGACCCCAAGATTTAGAACATCTTTCTCCGACTTAATATTCGAGATCAAAATACAAATTTTAGTAGAATTTTTTTCATTTGGGACAATTTAGTGATTTAGTGTTGAATGGTACATCTTTCAATTTTTCCACGAGGTCTTTCAATGTTTGTAAAAGAGGGAAATCACAACGTTACATGAGAGACTACGCGAACCCCCAGGGTCCGCGGACTACAGTTTAAGAACCACTGATCTAGTGACCTTCTCAGAATTTGTATTGGTGTGTCCAGGAAGGATGTAGAACATTAGAGTTTAAATAGCATATCGCAGCAAGAAAATACAGTGAAATAGGTTTAACGGGACATGGTACGATTTACACTAAAGTTTTTAATTTAAGGATTTTGAAAAAACTTTTGACTGCCTCCTATGTGTGTATACTATGTAAAATAGATTTTATGCTCAAAATTTCATAAAACGCTTAACCATTTAATTTTTTAAGGAAAAAACTTAAAATTTGTGAAGTGATTTTAAAATGCTACTCCTCCCCCCTATAAAAATTTACGTACACGCATGAAATTTGATTTACAAGTACATCAAAATTTGGTATGGGTTTTCCGATAATATGATTGGTATTCGTACAATACTTCTTTTGATGAATGCTCATTGAAAATTCTTTAAAAAATGTATAAATTCTGAGCTCATTTATTTTAAAAAAAATAAGTGTTGCTTTGATTCAAAAATGCATACCAACTTTTGTTACATGTGCTATTAAGCAATAGGTAAAAAAAAATTCATATTAGGCGCAGTAGAAAAAAAGCCTTAGCACTTTAAATGAAGACAAACTAGTTATTTTATCTTTCTGAGAAAAGCCCGCTTAAATTTTTGATTTGCCATAGGAATGTGAATAAAAACAATCATAAAAGCTATAATAATTCTGCGTTTTTTAAGTTTAGAGTTTTCAAATATTGTGAGATTAAAGAAATATATAAAACAATTTATATAGGCTAAAAAAAATTAGATTTGATTTTTTGACCGATTTTTATCAATTGAATCGCATTGTGTCCCCTTAACTCGAAAACACTTAAGACAAAATATCGGTTTACACAAAATAATATACAAAAGTCCCGACAAACTACTATGTATTTTTATGCAATTTTTTCTCTTAACACGAAACAGAAATCGTTTAACACGAAAAGATTTCCTTACTGGAGAAGGATACTGAAACTGAGCCGACACTTTATGAAATGTTTCAGAAAGTTTCTGTATTATTGGACTGTCTCACTGTATCATATCGGAAGAATTCGTTGCAGTAGATGATGATAATGTGTGTCCAGACCCAATAATGGCAGACAAAAACATTTTGAAGTTTGTTCAAAGCTCAAAAAATAGCATGGATGCAGATTTCGACAATGAAAATGAAATGAATATTGCAGCTGCAACGTCATCCGAAATGAGGAACATCATGAAAAGTATGGACAGTTATTTAGGCGTACATTCCAATTATGAAACAAACAAAATGGACGACATCGAACAATTAATTTGCTGTCAATTTTATGATAAAAAAAAGACAATGTAAAGAAAAATACCACAATATTTTCTAAAAACTCGAAAACATTTAAAAAAAACTTGAAAAAATTTTGTATTACATTTCATTGAGTTCCTGTGAATGCTTTTGTTTCATTGATTTTTATTAAATTCATGTATATATACATATCTATGTAAATAAAATATACTCTAAACTTAATTTTGGTGAATATATGGGTTTTTTTCAATATCCTTTAATACGAAATTCTTTTAACACGAAAAAATATTTCAGTCCCCTCTGTTTCGTGTTAAACTATTTTCACTGTATACAGATGTTCAATGAGTTTAAGTAGTTTAATAAATGTGTAGTGGTATGGAGGGTTGTCGACCCGATGGATACCGTTACGACTATATTTGCCAAATGTACGAGAGTCAGAAAAAAACGCATAACACATTTTCAGATGGAAAAATGTCTAAATTTTCCTGAAAATCTGCAACATTGTTGTAACTAATACACATTTGTTTATAATAAAGCGTTAAGCACAACAACAATTATTGTCGTTCTTTTTGTGAAATTATTTCCTCACAGCTTTCTGGACAGCACATTTATTGAACAAACGATTACGAAAATGGCAAACAGCATATAAGTTTTGACCACTGCACACAGCATCTGATTAGCGTGTGTTCCCCATAGAAGAAATGTGTGGGAAGAGGCGGGGGAAAAACGCGTAAGCGAATCACAGTCATCCTTCGGCCAGAAAAAATAGTTCACTCGCCTCAACCCAACAATTACATTACCATGAATATAAATAACTCATTACAGACACAATCAAGATGATTATGTGAAACAAATTTATATTAATTTTCCATAAATTTAACCGCGATTTTTCGTGCATCCTACATTCTTTATAACAAGTTTGTAGAAAACTTATTTTATTTAATCAGGGGCTTATAATTAGAGCAAAATTATTGTGAGTGTTGTAGACGTTATTCAATAGCAGATACTTCAATAGTTAATTAATATTCCTTGCCTATACGACAAATGGCTTTATAATTGGGTATAATTTACAGCCTTTTAATTCAATTTATGATAATTCATGAAAAATTTGCTTTGTAGTTCCGAAATTACACAGAATATATATCTGAGAGCAGAATATATATCTGACACAATATATATTCACATGAATCGTACACACGCAGGCTTGTTACAGATAATCTGTAATTTATGGAAATAAAGTTATAAGGAAGCATCTATCTATAAAGAAAATATCAAGATAATTTTATGCATAACACAGCAACGATTTTACAGTATTTGGTTGGATTTATTGTAGCAGCCAAAAGCAATAATTCAAAATTTTCATATATATATTGTCAATATTTCCTTCCATATATACGCGATGAAAAAAAATCGTTTATAAATATATGTTTATTTTTGACTAATAGTCCCCCCGTTTTTCAATATATACCAATAGAAATTTAACAATAGTTCCAAAAACAAACATACACAGGTAGTTTCAACTTTATTACAATGGCTTTAAACTTTTTGTATATATTCCAGACCATTTCGGTGCAGTTATAAGGGTAACGAAGAAGTGCTAAATAAAACTAGAGTTGCACACATTTGAAAACTCCCCAAAAATTATTTTAAATAACCGGAGAAGGCAGATATCAAAATTAATTTTTTCGTTATATATAGTTCTGAGAAACTAGAATTAAATTCTTCCAATATTTTCTTCAGATTAAAAAAAATTCGTAACTTTGCAATTTGGAAATGGGTTTGAAATAATACTAAAAAATTTAAATTACTAATTTTACAAAGGAAATTTAACTTTCAATGAAAAAATAAAAAGGAAAATGTATAAATAAATCATACCAAGATTCCGAAGTGAGCTATAAATAGGTAATGACAAGTGAATTCTATTTTCCTTTTTTTTGCATGAATTTTAACACACGTTGATCTTCATAATTTTATTAATTTGCTTCTCACTTATTTTTAATTATACTCATAAACATGAGCCAAATGCAATTTTTTTCAATTCTTAGTATTAGTTCACAATATTCCTATATATATCTCTTGTTCAAATTTTTAACCATTAATAAAATACATTCTAAAGCGCTCAATTGAGCTGAAATTTTATATACACGATTATTTTGGATGACAATACGGTTCTTTAATAATGATTAATAAAAAAATAATTGATTAAAACTAATTATTCAAAGAATTACAGATACAGCCACGTTGGCATCATTTTTGGCGACTTAGCAACCATTTTGGCTACTTGTGTCAAAACTTTACAAGGTTCTTTTTCTTACATTTTAAAGCCCTCATTTGAGCTAACATTTTCTATACACGATTGTTTTGGGTGACAATACAATAATTTAATTATAATTAATTAAAATTAATTGACTGAAACTAATTATTTAAAGAATTACAGATACAGTGACGTTGGCTTCATGTTTAGAGTCTTGGATCAAAACTTTAAAAAAATTTCTTTTTCACGTTTTAAAGCAGTTGAACTGAAATTTTATAAAAGCGATTGGTTTGGATGACAATATGATATTTTAAAATGATAATTAATAAAAACTAATTGCCACTTAATATTGTTATTCTGTCATATGTATATAAATATTTATATTAATTGTAATTATTTAATAAAAAGTATTTAAATTAAAATTTTTCTTTGATAACCTAAGTAGGAATTGACTTATATCTCTTTTTTTATATTACTTGTTTTTAATTATACTCATAAACATGCGCCAAATGCAATTTTTTTTAAATTAAAAAGGTCAGAAGCAAAAACACAGCTACGAAACGAATAGACGCACGATCAACAATTAAAGGCAATAACCATTATTCAACCTTCACGGAGAAAGAGGGGGGGATACATATACACACTTATCACAACTGGCACAGTTAAATTCTTTTTTTTTATATTGTTACTTATAGCTATTTTTAATGTTTTTTGTAACTTTTTTTAGTACCTTGCGTCATGCATTGCACATGTTATCATTATTTTCATTGAGCAAGACGTCGAAAAACCAGCCATCAATGAAATGATGGTAACAAAAGTCTCATTTTATCACAGCAGGAGAAAAAAAGCGCAGTAAAGAAAGATTTCGAAAGCATTAGAGCTTCAACACTTGTAAACGACAGTTTTGTTCGCATTTTATTTGTGCGACTATAAACATTATTTTAAAAAATACATTTACTTAGCCTTGAGAGCTATGAAACGAAACTAGTGCGCATAAAACACCAAGGAAAAAACTCAGTGAGTAAAAATGAATCAGATTCGTTCACTGATCACGAAACATTTAGTTAACCCTTTTGTGGACCTTGGGAAGATAACTTCCCATCTACATGATCTTAAAAAATACACCTGTGGGAAGCGTAAAACCCACTATAACATATTGGCCTTGCTATTATAACGATGGGAATTCTCGCTTCAGTTTTGTGCTAATGCACATAATCCAGTGATTATGGCATCTGTAAATCGGTCAAAAAAAGAGGGTACCAAAGAAGTACCTTGTCCAAAAGCTATCGCTGTATATAACGATGTCATTAGTTCGGTTGATCGCTTCGATCAAAGGAAAGAAAGATACCAAATAAGAAGATCTGTAAAATTGTTCCATCGTATCTTTTATTTTCTTATGGACTAAATTCATGTGACATCATAGTCACACGATAACTGAGTCACGTGTTTTCAGCCAATCAGTTTATAAATTAATGCGACGTCATAATTATATCATAAATATAATTTCATTGATAAGCACTCCCCTGATTTATTTTTGATACAAGAAACACATCTGAGACCAGAATACTCTTTCAATATTCCGAATTATATTTGTTACAGGAACGACAGGACCGGTCCAACCAGAGGTTGGGGCGGTACTGCGATCCTCATTAAAAGATCGATTCCCCATTTTCATGTTCCCCCCTCCCCCCCCTTACAGGTGTAGCAGCAACTCTCGTTGCGCTCACCCCCTCAGATCAGGAACCTTTCTTGGTTGCCTCTATCTATGTCCCACCAGGTCCAAATTACAGAAACTTGGGAGCCGACCTCGACGGTATTTTCAATATTTTTAAATCGGCATTTTTAGTAGGTGATTACAATGCTAAGCACACCTCCTGGGGCTGTAATTACAGCGACACCAGAGGTAATTATCTACTAAGATATATAACTAATAATAACTTAGATCTAATTGCTCCCCCACCCCAACTAGATATGGAACGGACTCCGCTTCCACTCTAGACTATGTACTGATTAAAAATTTAATTTGGCCCTGTACTGCAGATTCCATTCCGGAACTCAGTTCTGACCATAATCCGGTCAGATTTCACTTTCCAAGAACTTCCAATTTTGCTATCCCCCCTCCCCAATTAAATACTACCTGGAGTATCTTCACTAAAATACTCGCAAATCCTGATAACTTTTTCTCCTGACTGCAAATTCTACCCACGAGATCGACTCCCAAGTCAGCAACCTCACTGATGAGATCCTAAATGCGCACGCAAGTGCCTCTCGTCCTTTCTACCACACGGAACAACCGTATGTGCAGGGTGAGCTAAAAGAGCTATTCAAGGAACGAAACAAAGCCAGGAAAACCTGGCAACATACAAGACACCCACAACATAAAACAGAATTAAACAGATTACAAAATGCTATTAAAAGGAAAATTTATCATTACAGACAACAGGCATGGGAGGATAATCTTTCTACCCTGAATGCTGAGGACAATTCCCTTTGGGGAATTGCGAAAAAGCTTTCAGGAAGAAAACCTCTCCGATTTCCGCCCTTAATGGCCCCACTGGTATTGCTCTCAGCGATACAAACAAAACTGAAGTAATTGCTCATTCGCTTGAGAAGCAATTTCACCTTAATGACATTCACAACCCACGCAAAGACGAGATCATCACCAGCGTTGTTGATGCATACATGGACTCGAATATTAACAATACTGATATCATCCCCCCACTCTCCCATCTGAAATTATTCAGATCATTAAAAAGATTAAAATCAAAAAGTGTCCGGGGAGAGATGGGATCACTAACAAAATGCTTAAAAAATTACCGCGCCTCACTATTTTCAAGATTACTAACATCATTAATAATATGCTAACTTTAAGATACTTTCCTATGTCTTGGAAGACTGCGGTTGTTATTCCGATCCTAAAACCAGATAAAAATTCGGCTTTGGCCGAATCCTACAGACCAATAAGTCTACTTCCTGTCCTTAGTAAACTGGCTGAAAAAGTGATTTTAGCCAGACTCAACGACCATCTCGAAAGAGAAAATATCCTGATTCCGGAGCAGCACGGGTTCCGACCTCGTCTCTCCACCTCACATCAACTTCTCAGAGTCGTTGAATTTATTAAGGAAGGAAACAACAAAGATGAATGCACGGCCGCGGTCTTCCTTGATATTCAAAAAGCCTTTGATAGAGTATGGCATACTGGCCTACTCTTTAAATTAATCACCTATAAAATCCCGCCCCTCTTATTTACCTGTTAAATTCCTATATCTCTGATCGCTCCTTCACTGTAAAAATTAATCGTACCTTCTCGCAACTTAAAAAGATTAACGCTGGGGTGGCCCAAGGGTCAATTCTGGCACCAACTCTCTTTAACCTCTACGTTAATGATATTATTAAACATTCTAATACCATAATATGCATGTATGCAGATGATACAGCCATACTCAGCAGACACAGAAACCTCGACACACTAGTCGAAAATATCAATGAACACCTAGCTCACCTGAGACCTGGTTTTCCGTGTGGAAGATTGCTTTAAACTCTTCCAAAACGGAAGCGGTTTTCTTTTCAAAAAGGAAACCTCCCCCTGAAATTACTCTACAAAATCAAAGAATACCCTGGTCTCAACACACCAAGTATCTTGGTGTAATCGTTGATAAAAACCTCACTTTCCGACAACACATAACATATATTAGAGATAAATTTAAAAATACTACGCGTAAACTTTACTCCCTTACCTGCAGAAAGTCTAAATTGAATAGACATAACAAACTGCTTATCTATACTCTGATCATGAAACCATTACTTACCTATGCCTCCCCTGTATGGGGACATGCAGCAAAAACTAATATAAATTTACTTGAAACTGCTCAAAATTTAATAATAAGACAAATTTGCAATGCTCATTGGTATATGCGAAATAAAGATCTAAGAATAGCTTGCAATATACCAACTATTCGACAGACCATACGAAAACTTGCTATCAACTTTTTCAATAATATAGACGACTCAGATAATGCTTCTATTAATGAAATCTCCCCCTACTTCTCCCACTTTTCTGTAAAAAGACCAAGAGACATCTTGGTCAATCCAGATTTCAATTAATTTATTTACTTTATTTATTTTTCCCCAAGATCACTTTCCCGCCTTTTCTGATAGTCAGTTTTTGCTGCACTCGGATTGGCTAGGATAACTCCGCCCACTTTTCTCGCATTTTTCAATGATTTTTCACTGTTTTTAAAGTTAAATTTTTAATAGTTATTTTAATTTCACATCCAAGTAGCTTAAATTTTTAAAATCTACGGAACTTTCTCATTATTAAACTGATTTATTCCTAAAACTGGGCAATGGTAGAACTCGTCAAAGGCATCTCAAAATTACCTAATAGGAGGTTAAGAGGCCGACAGGCCTAGGCACTCCATCCAGTTCATCAACGATCATTTAAATATAATCACGCGTTTCCAGCCAATTAGTTCATGTGCTTCACGGTTGGCAACTTTTGCTTTTTGCAGAAACTTTCTTTTAGAAAGTACACATTTGTCAACGATATAATAATGCACATAGTTAAACAAAATGCACTTAAATTAAAAGTATTCGTATAATGTAATTTTTTTTTAATTTTGAAAACTGAAAAATTTTAACACACACACAAGTGAACTCTTTACCCTATCATCAAATTTTAAATATTATCTGAACTTTATAAGTTGAACAACTAGTATGTCAGTTTTTAATTTAATGGGAAACACGTGATTGCCTTTATCATGTGATCATCATGAATTTAGTTCATTGACCTTGCCATCATTAAATAGTTTCATACTGTGGCAAGGGAACAAAAGAAACAGAAATTTAGACCAGCTAACATTTCATATAGTATTGGCTCGTCAGTTAGTAGACGGATATTCCTCAAGAAAAAGGAAAGAATGTCCTGCTAGCTTCCAAGCAAAAAAGTGTGTAGTTCCGGACGATGTGCAATTAGCCAGTATGAGAAATCATATGCCAAAGATAGTTTCCAGCTATTAGAAGATGTATAAGAAATGTAACAGAAGAAAAGAAGACCCGCTTATGTGTGCAGAATGTGATGACCCCTTGTGCATTGCAACATGCTTCTCATCTCTTCATGGCAAATAATCATCATTAAATTTAATTTTCTTATGACGGTGAATGGTTCTTTGGAAAGTATTCTTCCAACCTCTAAAATTTACTGTCGATTTCCTTTCATTTTATTTCCAAGCAGCAAATGTCCAGAGAGTAAGAATTCATTTACGATTATATCAAGTTACAGTAAGTAAATATTATTTAAAGAGACCTATTTGCGATAGACCTAATAATTTTCATCCATGGTCAGGTGTTGACTACGATACCTGAGCTGGTAACCCTTTTTCATCTGGCCTCGCGACATGGGGACACTCTACCTAACCGTCGTGCCGCAAGTCCTGTCGTGAGGTTGGTGGAAGGGAGGCCCCTGGTCACCCTCAGGGTGTTCTACCTCAAAATTGGGAAGGAACCGAGCCAAATCTTTCTGTCACCTGAATGGTGCTCAAATCTTCGACTAACAACAGGAGTAAAAACAAGTTCCTTGCCACAATGGATTTCGTGGGCCTCGATCTGACATTGTCGATCAGATGGCATTAACGACGACAACAACACAATGTCATGTTTTTGCGCATATTATGAAGATACCTCAAAAATGAAATCATACCATTCAATTAGTTAATCTTTATAAGATTAAAAGAGGAAAAAATCAATCAAATTTCAGTGAAATAGAAACTACTTCATTGAGAAAATCATAAAAGGTTGTAATTCAATTAAATTGTTTCGAACAAAGACGTGTTTAAAACTCACTACTTCCGATTGGTATATAAGAACCGAGAATGGGTGCTTCAAAAATGCTCGGGGGAAAAATTAGCATTTTACACATTTCTGTAATTTAACGCATGCTAAGATCTCAGTAATCAGATACACGTTTGTAATTAAATGTTGCAATGAAAATTGGTGCATTACTAAATCTCTGATTAGATTTCCCACATAAAGATGTAATTAACACTTTTCTGTTATTATTATTTTGAATTTTATATCAAGAGTACAGATTTTGAAAGACACTTTTCATTGAAAATAATTTGTCATGAAAATTGCATTACCAGGAAACCCATTCATTTGGAAACTGACATTTTCAAAAGGTTTTTAATAATACATTGTTCTACATATTAAAAAAGGTAAACAGTCATTTTTCAAAATAAATGATCAAATAAAAAAATGTCTGATAGATTTTTAATTAGCTAAGCGAGTAATCAGCTCATAAAATTTAAATACAATATCCGAATGTCGAAAAAATACAAATAGCTTTTAACGAGATAAATTTTAATGTAAACAAGTAATATAAAATTTTTTTTGTTAAGTCAATATCCACTGTAAGATAGTCTTGTAGTTGAATTAATCAGCTCTAATTAACCGGATTTACACCGTTTTTATTATTTCCTTCAAAACACATCACTATATTAATAATTTCATTTACAATTAATAGTCACATCGGGAACTACAGGCAGCTTCGTCCATTTTACGTTCGAGACTCTCTTCTCTCCTTCCCGCTCAAAGGCCAAAACAGTTCACAGCAGCGCCCTCTTTCTAGTCTATCGTGTGCTATGTGTCCAGCCTCCTAGTGTACTATGTGCCACGCCGTTACACCACTTAGATCAAGAAAGAAAAATGTTATTTTAGCTACTTTTTATTAAATAGTTACAATTAATATAAATGTGTATATACATAGGACAGAATCACAACATTAAGTGGTAATTAATTCTTTAAAATTATCATTAAAATATCGTATTGTCATCCAAAACTATTGTTTATTTTAAATTTCTGTTCAACTGAATGCTTTGAAACGTGAGAAAAAACCCTTTTCGAGTTTTGACACAAATCACCAAAAATGATGCCAACGTGGCTGGATTTGTAGTTCTTTAAAAGGGTTTGGCACATGAACTTTTGAAAAATTTTCGATTTTGACCTTTTTACATTTTTTAAAAGTTCAAACATTTCTGCTTAAGATAATATATGATGTATAGAAATGCGATAATTAGAAGTGCTTTTATTTATTTTTTTAAAGTAAGCCACTCTCATTGACACATTACAAATTTTTACTTTAAGGCCTGTTTTCTCAAAATGCAATATTTTTCTCTTTATGGACCTTTTTCTCAAAAACTAATCAATGTAGGATCCTCAAAATTTCAGTAAGCATGCTTTCAACCTATTTACACATTTTAATGGAGGGAACAAGATATATCTAGCAAATTATTTTAAATAATGTATTTTTAAACTAAAATTTACGGAAAAAAATTTGGCATTTTTTAAAAAATTCATAACTATTTTAGTTTTAAAAAAAGACAAAACCCTCCATTAAAGTCTTATTGATAGCACATATAACCTGCTGTGAAAATATCTATTAGTAGATAGAAGTTTCTGAGAAAAAGGTACATAAACTTATGTAATTTAACATGGGCTCCTATGGAAGTGCTGGATCCCCTTAAATAATTAGTTTTAATCAATTAATTTTTATTAATCATAATTAAATTATTGTATTGTCATCCAAAATAATCATGTATATAAAATTTCAGCTCAAAATGCATTTTATTAACGATTGAAAATTCCACCAAGATAAATAAATAAACAAATATATAGAGTGTGAGCTAATAGTAGGAATTAGTAAATTAGAAACTGTGAAGAGGTAAATAATAGGTAGGAAATAAGAAAAATTATAAATACAGTAGTACCCCGAACTTATATACGCGACAGGTGGGACTGAGTGATAACCGTGTAAGTCGAATTCGCGTAAGTCAGGGTGTAATTTCTCATAAAAACAAATTTTAGTTGGGGCCGGAGACGAAAGAAAATAATAATTTAGAAAAAAATGCTCAATAAAATCTTAGATAACACAAATACAAAGTCGCAAACAGATGTTATTTTAAAGAGTATGAGGTTTCATAAAACCTAACTAGTCTGCCTGCCCCCAATTTTTTTTTCCTTCCACAAAATTTCCTCATAGCATGTTAATATTTATTTATTCCTTGTTTTGTTGTTCTTCGTTAAAGTATATATTTTCTAATTTTTTTTAATTGAAAACATTTATAAATCTCCGTGAACCACAAAGTATTACACGGGGCTTACAAAAGTATATATGAAAAACACATCACAAAGGGGGAGGAATTCATGAAGGATCACAAATAGAAAAAAAATCTAAAATCTGTAACCCTTTTTCAAATAAAGCGATGCCTTTTGTCAAGTTCTCCACCGTTATTTGATCTTCTTATTGAACTGGGTCTAAAGACTCAAGTTCTTCAATGTCTTGCTCATGCATTTCAATGAGCTCATCAATTGTTAGCTCTCTATTGTCATCCCTATCCACTATTAAATTTATTTGCCTGGAAAGATAGACAATTTCTTCAATCACAATACCAATTTCATTAGTCTCTTGCAGTGAATCCGCCTATGTTTCAATGATGGAAAAAAAAAAAGACGAATCGACGAGATTTGAAATTCGCGTAAGTCGAGGTATTACTGTGTATTTTCCCATAATGGCATTCATAAAATAAGAATGAAACAATTAAATAAAAAAGCTGATGTACAAAAAAGTAGGGTTTTTTTGGTTATCACAATTTAATTAAAACTAGTAATACACTTTTGAAATTATTCATCTCTTTTACTGCTTCTTAAACTTTATTTCGCATAGAAAATTTTTAGATATGATTCATTTTTTTCAATAATTGAAAAGGCATTGCAGAAAGAAAATGTATTTACATAAGGCAACAAGGCAATAAAACTAGCTAGAAAAATTTATAACACCAATATTATGCAACAATTTTCTTACTAGATAGAATTTGAAAATTTATAACTCGCAAATGGGAAAATTCAATAAGAAATGAAAAATGGTAACCTAAATGCAATTTCACAAATTATTTTTAATGCCTTTTTATTCCAGAAGAATTACTTGGTTAACTCAGATGAAAAGTTTGAATATTTAAAAAGATCTAAAAACTACTATAAAATAGATACTCAAAATGGTAATAAGTTTTTAATGTATTTTTATTAAACCTAATGCCAAAATATGAAAGTATACTTTAAATTAAAAAAAATACTTTTTAAGTTAAATTTTATAAAATGAATATACGATGCAACAGATATTTTTTTGTGTTTTAAACTCAATCGTTCAAATTTACTTACGAACTAGCAAAATATTTTCCAAAAAAAAAAAAAACTTTTTTTAACACGCCTAAATTTTAATGTGTGCAAAAATCTCTATTAAATGTAATTCTTATATGCATATAAAATAATTATTACATAAACAAATTTTACTACCAAAGCTAAACTACATAATCTGTATATTAATTAAAAAATCTTACAAATCAGATGTCATATAAAAATAAAATGTTTAATTATTTATATAATTCAAAATATAAGGTCAAGTAAACACATTTTTATAAATAATTTTTGTCATTCTATCATCTGTATTTTACAGAGTATTTCAATTAGGGAATTATTTATTTTAAAATATAGAATTCTTAACCTTGAAATTTTGTATTCCATGATAGAACAAAAATGAGTACAGTTTCCATCAAGTAAATTGAAATATTTAGGAGTCAAGTTTTTCTTAAACAAAAATATAACTTCAGATTTTGAGGTCTCTATTTTTTTCTTCTTAAATCTATGTGCATAGCTTTAAAAAAACACATTCTTTTCAAATTTTAAATTATTTTTGGAACTTTTAAAATACTTGAAAACGCTGCATTGATTAAATTATAGTATCGCTTTTGGACGAAAATAAAAATCTATTAATTTTTTTCAGAATTATACAACGAAAATATGATATGGACAAAGCTTAAATGTTACTTATCAATCTTTTTAAAAATACACAATTACCAACAGCTTAAAAATCCCTTGCCATCAGAGAATTTCAGATTTTAGTTTAGAATTTATTTTTAAGTCTCCTGTAATACAGAAAAGAATTCTGAAGTCGCTTCATATAGAATTAAAGAGCAACAGCATCCTAAATGAGCAATTTCTGTCAGAAGTATGGTGGTTTTCAGAACGTCTCATTATTCCAGGGGAGTTAAGTCTTGTAAAACCTCACTTTTAAGAACAATTTTCTTTCTAAAAAAGTCACCGAATAGTTTTTCGCCAAACCAAAAATGTTAGCAATATTCCCAAACTAATCTAATCAGTGATTCTTAAAATCATTGATTGCGCACCCATAAATTTTTGATGACCTATATTACTCCGGCAAAAAAGAACATAACATGAAAACTTAAATAGCACTTTTCTTTGCACAAAGACCATTTCTTCGCAATTTTAACGTCGCGTTTTTCTCTGGGCATTAAATTTTCATGAAATCTCCAAAATCTAGGGAAAAAACAACTAAACTCCTGCGCTAAAATTGAGGCATATTTGGAACTCATAGAGCACCAGCACGAAAGAGAGAGAACGATACAAACTAACACTGTATCTTTCTCAATGTATGCAAGGATGGAGGGAAAACAGAAAAAAATGCAGCATTCTCTTTTTCTTCTTTTTCGAGATTAAATTTTAGAAATAACACAAATGGAAGACACCTGGAATCTGTCCTTTTCATTCGATTTGTCCTCCATTGCGATTTTAAGAAAATGGAATGCACGAAACTGGGGAAATTCGATTACGCACAGAGGCAGAAAATTAAATTAAAGGAAAGAGTTCTGTATATTCACGCGATTTCCAGAAACTTCTTTTTTTTTCACGTTAT
Organism: Trichonephila clavipes; assembly: GCA_019973935.1. NCBI lineage: Eukaryota > Metazoa > Arthropoda > Arachnida > Araneae > Nephilidae > Trichonephila > Trichonephila clavipes. The sequence continues at coordinate 279,772 of BMAU01021236.1, forward strand.
TTTTCTTTTTTGACAGAAAGAAAAACTTACGAATGATAAGCGATTTAGATGGAACTGAACAGTGTTCGTAAAAATTATCCTTAGTTTCTCGTTAAAATTGATTGGCGACATTTTTGGCAACAAAAACTGTCACTGACAGCACGTATTTTTATTAGTCATTACTGGAGATAGTCACACACCGTCTTTTGAATCAAACATGTCATATTATGTAAGAAAGAAAACACATTTTTGATTAATTTCTTAGTTATAGATAATTTTTTCTTATATATATATATAATATCTTTTTTAATATTTTATAAATCAAATGATGAGATTAACAAAATTAATGAATTTACAATTACTTCATATTTATATGCATATAAAAAATTATTATACATTAATGACCAGGTTTAACACTTTGTTGTTTATATCAAGGTTGCAAAACTTTTAAGATTAAATTTTCTAACAAGAAATAAAAACACAAACACACAAAAAAATATCTTTTTAAAATGTGAAATACAGCATCACTGGAAAAAATTGTGATTTGCAAAAAGTTAAATTAAATTGCAAATTCCAATTGTGGTGCATATTTTGCAATTTCCTTCATATTTCTATAATATGTCATTGTGTCTTTCTACTATATTACATATAATAAAACACAACAAGTAAATTCAAATTCAACTAGTTTCCACTTAAAAAGGAATTTTAGTCCATAAGATACGGTAAAATTCTAGTTTTCAAAACGTGACTATTTAATGACATATATAAAATGGCATATAAAAAAAATGCAAATCTGAAAAAAAAAAGTTTTCAATTTTTTTTTTTTTTTTTTTGCTCCTTTGGATGCATTTCATTGCATTCAAATCGATTCTGTAGACTAGATTTGATGGGAATGAGTGAGTTTATTAACGACGCACAAAAAACTGCACGAGAGCTATAATGGCGACAGATCAAGTAATTTTGAACCACAGTCAAATGACGAAGACGATTGCTGAGCTGGCACCCTTATCTCCGAACTACGACACCATGCTAACGGGAGGACTTTGAGCGACAGCAGATTTAACGTGCAACAGCCTCTCTGCACGGCGGGTTTTCAGACACACAAGGGCGCGAATTCATGACATATCAGCCATGAGTCTATGGGCTTGACTATTAGTCTACCGTGGCCCCTAGGTTTGAGGGGTAAAGTAGACATATTTAATGGAATTAACAAAATAATTCAAAATGGTCGATAGATAACCGTAAGTAGTTCCACAATTTATATGAAGCAAGACACTCATAAAAGACAGACTTAGAACAATAGTAGTACTCCGTTACCCAGGCGCAAGCGATAAGGTCGCCAAAAATGATACAACCAAGGCCAAATGGAATATTCCAGCTGGTAACCTTTTACCCCCCTCCCCCCAATTTCAAGACAAGTCAAGGTGTTTTCTTATCAGCAACATTTTTTTCATCAAACAAAAATAGATGAAAAAACAACGAGGGCTAACATTTATAACATTAATGCCTTTTTTGAGTGTTGCCGTCAATAAAGCCTGCTTGGCGAGATTTGCGCCATTTAACTGATTAATGTATAACTCTCAATTCGAGATAGACAGAGAAGAGACTTAACGGTATCGGAAAGAAAATATACGCTGCAACTATATTGTTCCTTGTAATAAAAAAAAAAAACAGGAACTTGCGTATCATTGCAACAATGTCAACTTTCAAAATAACTCGCCAAGTTGGCTACCACGATTTCGCATGCGTCGTACGCGCTGAATCGGCAATCATGTGCCTCGTTTCATATAATGTCGCCAATAGGTTGCAGTAATACGTAAGTACGGAAAATCTCTCTCTATAGTTGATTGAAATTTGACACATTCGATGGTTAAAAATGTCCGCCAGCTATAATAATATCACAAAAGGAGGAACAACTTTTAACATCCACCTTTCCTTCCGAGGGCATCTAAGAATGTAGTTACATATTAAACCAGGAAATGCAGTTCACTTATGTTCTACGCATATTTGCATAGGAAACATAGACCGAGAAGAAAATGGATTCACTAAAAGTAAAATCCAAGAATATATAGAAAATCGCAAAATGAAATAAATTTGCTAAGAAATGCATTCGAGAAGCTGTGTTGTATAGAATCTCAAAGCAAAATGTATTAGACTTGACTAATTAAAGGATAATAGTTTTTAATGATGATCAGTTGCATGAATTGAAAGATGTAGTGAATTTCTGCTTCCTTCGAAAATACTAAAGGAGTGGAAGCCACTTAACTGTGGCTCAAAATTACGGGGTCTGTCGCCAATAGCTCTCGTGATGCTTCATGGTGTTGTAACGGGTTCTATTCGGTCTTCTAGTAATCCTCTTGGGGAAAATATTCTTTAACTGTGATATTAGTTTAAAAACCGCTTTCCGTAGAGATGACTTAATTCATGAAAATGCAACCTCTATTTAAGTGCCAGTCGTTGAGTAGGCGAGGTGATGGTCAAGCATTGATCCTAAACTGATTTTAAACAGTTATTAAACAACGACCGGTGTGGTAGCTCATCTTAAGATTAATAATAAAAGGAAAATCCACCGGAATCGTGGAAGGCATCAACATTGCAGTTGAACGAGCTAGCAGGCGGCAAGCCGGATCATACAGAGATTGAAGCCATATAAGTACCTTCCATAATTTAGTTTGTGACGGGGTTTTACAGAATTTTCTATTAATCCTCTTGGGGAATCTTTCGGGCCAACACAATTGAGTTATTTCACAGACATCCGTCTCAAGAAGAAATCCTGATATGCAGATTAACTCGTATATAAATAGTGGATGTTTAGTAATCGAGGTAGAAGGAAAAAAGCCTGAGTTGCTGAACGCAGTGCCGTTACGGTAAGGATCGGAATTTAGACGCGTGATTATAGGACGGGCTTTAGTTATTAAAATAAATTAAGGAAGTTAGGATTCTTAAGATAACTTTGAGTAAAGTTAAGCGATTAGGATTTCATGCGCTTAGTCACATAATATTTTGAGCTACGTTACATCACTCTAGATTTTCCCTCTATAGTTAGCTTGTCTTGGATTATTATATTTGTTAATAATAAATTGGATTACTCATGGCTGGCTTGGGTCATCAATCTTTACCCCCTACAGATTTAGGTCGAGTAGATGAAGAGATGGCTTCTCCAGGCGGGAGGTCATTACAAGTTATCTAAATTCGGGTTAGGATTTCGTATAGGTTTAGTTATTAAAGTGCCTTTCTTAAAGTGTTAAAAGTTGAATATAAAAGTAGTTATTCCAATATCATGTCTGCTTATTCCTCGAACCCTCTCACACTCGCGACCTCACGGATACGAGAGTATGACGTTGAAAAACCCTCACGAAAACACTAAAATAATTAAAGTCATACTATGATTTAAATTAAAAGTTAATGTAAATTTAAAAAAAAATCAAATAAGTTAGTTATTAAAAGATTCGATTGATTGATTATTAATGTCGCACTGTTCAGCTACACGAGGGCTTTTGGAGACGGATCACGTAATTTGAACCATGGTCAAGTGACGCGTGGACGGCCCTTCTCCTAATTAAAAGATTCGAACGAAAGTTTTTAAATTCTGAATCTACGAAATGGAATAGATTAACATCAAGATTAAGAAATTCTGTAACTGGATTTAATGGAAAATTTGTGGTCTAACTGTATTCGTATAACATCCATAGTAGAAGAGTTCGTAGGAAACTTGGCTCACACAAATCAAAATAAAAACTTAGAAAAACTTTTCTCTACTTTTCTTTTACAGAATCGAATGAATCCAAACTCTTAACGTGAGAGACAAAACGAAAGTAAGCCTCAACTTGAGGTACATTTAGGCATAAGGTTAAAGATATACTAATAGCAACAGAAATTCGAGGAAGAAAATGTTATACTAATTCCAAATTAAATTCTCAAAAAATTACTGTAATAGTTGATGTTATTGCCTTTATAAGAAGAACTACAACTCTGCCCTCGATTGCATCCATGAATGCCGTTACATACTAAATTGGAAAAATACAGTCGAACTTCTATGTAAAGAACATCTATATTGCGAATTTTTATATATAGCGAACTTTTTTCTGGAACATTGAACATTTCACGATTTACTTCGTAAAATAACCTCTCTATAGTGAATTGCATTTTCTATATAACGAACTTTTTCTTTTGAGATTCAATTTTTTCTCTCTATTTTAAAGTATTTCTGAACATACACACACACATTTTCAAGTTATTCTCCCGTTAACATATTTTATACCGGTCATAAATCTTGAGCTCGTTTCATTAGATCCTAACTCGCCAAGAACAATAGAGTTATGGACGCTTCATCCAAGAAGTGCAACCTTTAACCTCCATTGTCAAGTTCACTAGAAACATCTTCGATATCCCCTTTTACCCTCAGTGGAGTTGTCTCGTGTCCCCGTGTTCAAGTTAGAAATTAATGTATGTTTTTGTATTACTTGTGTGCTTTAAATTAGAAAATGTCCTTAAAATTCACTAATTTTAATGTACATTTTTTCTTCATGTTGAAAATACAGTGACTTCGACATTCTTTTTTCTTTTGTTTTCCTTTCTTTTTTTAATGGGTAAGATATATATAATAAATAGATAATTTATAAAAAGGTGTGAATAATTACTTTTTTTAATGTAAAGTGTTTATGAATTTAAAATTTGTTTCATGTAATTTATTAAGTATATTTAAAGACGAACCTCTATATAACACGAATTTTCCATGTAACAAACATTTTTTTGGATTGAGCGACTTCGTTATATAGAGGTCCGACTGTAATTTCCTTTTAGCTCTTGCAGGTTCATACCAACAATTTCAAAAAATTAACTTGGGATTGTACCTCTTTTGAAGCTGTGAGTACAAATTCCACATGTTCGACTATAATTTGAACGTTTGAAGTAACAAATTCGACAAAACATAAAATAAACACAAAATGCAATTCTCCTGATATTATTCTTTGCTTCTTTTCTTGTGTGTGTGGTTCTTGGGTAGACATTTTAATTTTAAATTAATTTTTAAATTACAACTGATTTTCTTTTAAATTCAACATTTAATCTATTTTTTATCTTAAGTTTTGTCATTGACTATGCTTAACTTGTCAGACAGGAGATACAAGCCCCCAGGGTTAAGTGCCCTTTTAAACTTATCCGCATCAGAATATAAAACTAAAAATAAACTTTGAGAGGTATGACAAATTTATAATTAAGTCTCATAGAGATTGAAATGTAGAAATCAATGAAATAAAGAATTTTACGATGACTTTACAAACAATTCCTTCATTACTCAAAAATCACTGTTGAAATGATCATTTTCGTGTTAATGTTTATTGGTATTGTAATTAAAGACTTGATACGCATTCGAATCTTATTCCAAAATTAGTTTTTTTTTCATTTCAAAATGTTATATTTCTGTTATTAAAATTTCAACTGAAATATGACAGTTTAAAGTTTCAGGATATATTCACATTTTTGACTTTCCTTTTTTATTTTAATATATATTTCACTTTCAGAAACTTCAAGAAGACAAGTTACAAAACTACTGATTGCCTCAAGAAGTTTCAGGAAGTAGGGTCGCGAAACGAGAAACTGATAATCTTGAACGTCAATCATTCCATATCTCTAACTACATGAGCAACGTTTTTTCTTTTCGTTTCGTTTAAAATATATCTTAAACATTATTTCTTTAGTGCTCATACTTAAAAGGTTTATGTACATTACATAATTTTTCCCAAAAGTAAAATGAAATAGTAAGCAGTACTTCTTAAGGAAATATCCATTAACTTTTTCTATTTGACTTTTGATATCGACGTTTAATTCTGTGTCAGAACTATGTTCCAATAAAAATAAAAAAAGGAGCTACACATTTCTCGAAGTATATATCTTATTTTCTACGTTTGAAGGAGAAAAATACAAAATTTTTATTTATATATAGAATTAGACACCTAAACATGAAGTGCACACGGATCATTTTTAACTCGTAATTCTTCCCAAGAGTTGGTTGATTAGCCAAGAACATAGAATTAGATAGAATTATATTTGTATACAGAATTAGACACCTAAACATGAAGTGCACAAGGATCATTTTTAACTCGTAATTCTTTCCAAGAGTTGGTTGATTAGCCAAGAAAACAACAATTGAATCCGATTTCGTATTCTGCAGTTATTCAACACATCACTGTCATAACATATATAAAACAAGAAAGGTATACAAATGTATGATACACTTAATACATTACATTATGTTGCATAATGCTAGGATCCATAATTTCCGTTTTTGTTTCTATTCCTTATTATATTTAGTACACTTTAAGTCGCCCATCCGGTATAGTGGTTAGCAACGCTGATTGCTGTGCTGCAGGGCCTGGGTTCGAATCCCGGAGAAGACATGGATGTTCGTAAATTTATAGTGCCTTCGGGGCATGGGAATACTCTAAACAGCCGTCGAGCCGCAAGTCTATTCGTGAGGTTGGTAGCAGGGGGTGAGAGGTGGGAGGCCCCTGACCCTCCCCCAGTGTGTTATCCCTCAAAATTGGGGTGGAATCGAGCTAAATCGTACTATCACCTGTATGGTGCGCAAGGCTACGGCCAACGACAAGCGTACATATAGCCCCTTGCCATGATGAATTTCGTGGGCCTCGATCTGATTACGTCAGACAGGTGGCATTAGCAACAACAGCAGTACATTTTAAGACATACGAAGTACTTTCAAATTCATAAGAATGTGAATAAGTGTTTACTAATGTCGTTCTATAAGGAAACACAAAGGCTATTGGCGACGGACCTCGTAATTTCGAACCAAGGCCAAGTGACGAAGACGGTACCTGAACCACGACAGATTTAACGAACATCATACCCTCGATACGGCGAATAATACTAGGACTCGAACATCAGACCCTCGATACGGTGAGTGGTACTAGGACTCGAACTCATGACACGCCGGCCACGAGCTCGTAACCAAGACCACTAGACTTCAACTCACGGCACACCAGCCATGAGTTTGTGGCCATGACCAACTAGGCTACCGTGGCCACCAAACTCATAAGAAATTCAAAGGTTTAAAAACTTCGCAATGATACAGTACTTTTAACTCCCATTATTTTACACCAAGATAGAGGATAGGTCGGTGTCTCTATCAGCTATCTCCACCTAACATTGTAGAACCGGAAGGAAAGTTAGAATATTTTATCAATAAAATGTCTTGCATTGAACCACACTAAAGCAACCATTTTCCTGTGTGGTACAATTCACATTCTGACAAAGTTCTAACACGTCGCTGGTCCTTAGATAAAGACCGGATGATGTTTGCAACACAGAAATTTCTAAAGGTATAAGGTCAAAACTTGAAAAAACAATAAAAGAAGGCGGAGAAAGCTATTGACCTTAGCCTTGACGAAAGATATGAATTTCCAATCTGGTCTACGCTTTAGAAAACTGAGTTGAGAAAGTTAAATACTGTTATCAACCTAAAGAGAACTCGTTAGCCTTTTCTAATGTGAAATTTACCCATTGTTATTAAATTACATAAACAAATATCTCCAAGTTATAATAATCTCTCTTAAGCCTCTATATACCTGCTAGTTGCTAACATTTCAAAAGAGGAAATAATTTTAATTTGATGCAACAACCAACTAATTTCGAATAAGCTTTTATAAATCATACGATTTTGAAAAAAATCAAGCACGGAATAAATCTTTTAGTATTATAATGAAGATTTAATCTCTTAAAACAAACAAAAAGAATCAGAAATTTTATTTTAGGTTTACTTTTGTAATTTTGAATTTTAGTGTTATTTTCAATGATTGGAAAATATTGATGTATATACAATAATTTTTTTCTTTTTACATTATTTAAAGTAATGTTAGTTAATATAAAATGAATTTATGGAGAATTTATCATACAACCTAAGTAATAAAGGCTAAATTGTTTTACAATAAATCTTTATTTGAGAGTGTATTCTTATTAAAATATTGCGAACTTTGTTAAAGAAAATATAAATTTGCGATTGAACCAGCTAATTTTATGCATTTTTTATAACATATTCAAATATCAATACAAAATCATAATTTATGTCATTAATGATTCAATTTCAAATGAATAAGAAATTAACGCTAGAAATTACAGTATCATTACTTAGAAAGCAATACGAGAAAATACAGCTTTCTCGAAAAAAAATGTTCTTTTCAGCATTGCGGAAGTATAAACGTAGAAAAGGAAAATGCATTCATTCAACATGACAAGTTATTTTTGTGATTGTTGCGAAAAGATGAACGATGACATGAATGACTCCATAAATTCGTAAATCGACAAAAACATGAGAAAAAGAAGATTCTGGGAAGATTTTCAGATAGTAAATCTATTATTTTGATATATTTCAGAATTTATATACCCGAATATATATATGCATACACTTATATTTCCGCAAACGAGTTAGAGGCTGTGTTGCTGCCAGAGCGAATGGTTACGTACAAATAAAATTTTGAATTAGTATAGTTCTACAAAGAAAGTACTTGTAGGTTTAGTAAATCAACAATTAGGATTTTATTCTTTAGTTGATTTTCTAACATGATTTGATAAATGAATGAATTGAAATAAATAAAGTTTTTCCAGGTTCTTAGAAGCTACTATACATTTTTAAATTTGGTTTGTCAGAATGTTTTAAGCAATAATCAAAATCACACACTGGATCTTGTTTTATAAATAAACTATTAAAATGATAATGTATGCAACTCCTCAAAAAGTACAAACACAAAGCAATTACCGTAAAATACGGCGTATAACGCGCACTTTAAACTCATAAATAAGATCGAAATTTACGGGTGCGCGTTATACGGCGAATATACCTAAAAATTAAAAATTGCAGCTTGAAAGTATAGGTGCGAGTTATACGCCGGATTTCCTGGTATTAATTTATGAAACAAATTCACACACAGTGAAGATAGTACACTAAAAGTTAACTCTATCAGCATATAAATCATTTTAATGTTATTTTATGTATATTTTCAATGATTTATATACAATTGCTGTTAAATGTTACATTTGCTTTTCATCTATAGATACAATTAAGCGATTACTATTTTTAAAGAATCAGCAGGAATGCCAAAGTGAAAACATGTTTTTGTTCTGCGTTGGTCGTTTTATCGAAAATAAATTTCAATTTCTTTTTGTGAAGATATCTTTGAACATTAAAAAGTTTCTCTAACCTTAATGGCATCGTCGAAAATAAAAATTTCCCTCTCTTGGTATTTTTTCTGTTATTTTAATTACGAAATAAGCCATTTGTGAAAACATGAAACTAACGGCTAGATCATTTTTTTTAAATGTATATTTTTACTAACGGGATCATAAATAAATAAAATAATTCGTACAGTTGGTGAAGTTCCAGAATTTGTTTAAAAGTGTCAGATACGAAAAAAAGGACGAGAAATTTAGACAATACTTTTGTTTGACATGTAAATGCTCAAGAATCTCAGCATGTGAAATAGAATTAAAGTAAGCCTTTATAAATACATATATGTTCAGACAAATGTATTAAACAGTAGGCTAAATTCATGAAGGGCAATGATGCAATCATATGCTTTACGTTGAATTCAAAATTGACAGACTTGTACTTGTTTTACTTGTAAAATTTAGATTCAGTTTTAAATTTGATAATTTGGTCAAGATGTTCGAGTGTTTAGATTCTTAAAAAACTTCAACAAAATTTTAAAAATTCTTACATTTTGCGTTTGCTTACTTTATAAAAAAAAATTTCTGTTAACAGTAAAAGTTGGCAACAGTAAAACTGTTTGGCGTGAAATGCATGATTGCATTTATCATGTGACTATGACCCCCGATGAATTTATAAGCTGATTGGCTACAAACACGTTATTGCAGTTATCACGTGACTATGACGTCGCACGAATTTAGCCCATTTAAACAGAACATACTAATAATATGTTAGTTAAAGAATTCATGGAACTACAACACTTAAACGTTGTCATATTCAAAATGAACCCTCTAATCAGAACATTCGTCTCTCAGACGGGGATGATTTGCTTTGATGCCTGTACAGAACGCTGTGGGGTGGTTTTGGGAGTGGGCTGATTTGAGACATCTTCAGTTGGACTCACCCAGTGAAAGGATCACGTGCTGGTACCAGGCGATTTTTTTCAACTCACGATATGGGCGATTTTTCTTATCTATCCTCGTCTATTAGACGGATACTTATATAATTTTTTCATTTTTGCTATTCTTATTTATACATGAATATAAACAATTTCTAATCAGTTTTTATAAAAATACTAGTCACTATTCTTGAGATAGAAATATATTAATACAGTGTGCCTCGTAAATATTATAAATTCTACTTAATTTCATGAGCGTTAAGAACATTTAAAACAGTCCTTAAAATAATAAAAAATTTTAAAAAAATCTGCGTACCCGTCTGTCAGACGGATGTTTCTAAGAGCGGCAAAAAAACTGATGTTCCGGTCAGAAGGTTAAATAAGTCAAGCAGTTATAAAGATTGTTTATTAAAGAAATATATTTATTTTTATGTGTTGCAAATCCTAAGATTTTTTCTCAAATTGTTATCGATCTTAGAGTCACCTCATATATACTTATAAAAAAAAAAGGTCGATACAAATTCCAGTAAAGATAATGACAACCAAAATTACATCAATTTTGATAATAAAACAATGATGCATATTTTTGTGCACATGCAAAATATTCAATTTATTATAACAAAGGAATTTACAGGAGAAAAACACGGATAATGTTAATAAGAAAAAAAATCAAAGAGTATTCTATCTCCATTCTTTTTTCACCATATACTAATATAACAATTGCATCCATCTGTGGCACTCCTCTGATCAGAGACATGAAAAAAAAAAAGGAATAAGACGATGTAACTACTATTATGTCGCATGTGTTCCCCCAACACATTTACCGTTTATATTCCCAATAGAGTCGCTGGCACAGTCCCAAGTATCTCTTTTTCTAAACAGCGGAAAGCGGCAATTCGTCTTAGTGGCAACTCTATCACTGGTTCATCGCCTTGTACCCTCCTTGGATGGGGGCCAGATAAAGATGAAGACGACGAGACGAATCAAATGAAATAAAAGGAACTGAATTTCCTTCACAAGTTGGTACGGATACTTTTTTTTTTCGTCTGCTTTTTCTCCGCCCTTTTTTGTCACCCGAGTGACCAAGAGGCTCAATTTATAGTGGAGAATTGTACAGGATTTTTTTAAGAAAAAAATTGTAACAATTACACATACAGAAATAAATTTTAAAAAATAGGAAGTTGGATTTTTGAGCACGTACACGTGTATATTAAGAAATTTCATTTTTATCTATTTGATTTAAGGTTTGATAGAGTCTTAGGATACCCACTAATGTTTAAGGTATCCGACTACATGCGACAACTTTTATTTGAAAAAAGGGAGATATGGAGATTTTTTGTTGTGATTTTTAGATTTATTTAGTATTTTTTAAGGAAAAAATCCTAAAATTGAAAACAGAAAAAAAATAGTTATTATTAAAATGGGGAAAAAAAACTGGTGAAAATGTACAAAAAATTACATAAACGGGGCCCGTTCTGTACAAAATTTTTATGAGAAAATTCTCAATTTTTCAATACTGATGTGTTACTTTGTTATTCATGTTTGAAATGACCTTCAAGATAAGAGATATTTTAATTTTTACAAAAACTAGAGCACTTTATCTTAGTGATTATATGAAATTGCTTAAAAAAACAGGGATTCTATTCACATAAAGGACTGTAAATTTTGAAATAAAACAGTGATTGTTAAATCTGAAGGTTAAAACACTTCTATATACTGTTATACAGAACATACACAAAAAATTTCAGAAAATGACTTTGAAAACGTTTTGAGCAATCGCTGTCCGCGTTTGAGCTTTTCGAAAAAAAAATTTCGAGTAAAACGCATTTTAAAGTTTGACATCTTGTGTAAAGTTATGGCATTTGCTTTTACTAAAACACTTGTAGTCTTTGATCTAGCAAATGGAAAATAAAAAACTTGGTATTTTTATTAAGCTAATAAGTTTACCTATAAAATAAAATCATAAGAAAAACTGTCAATTTTTGAAAAAAATCATGATTTTAGGATATAGTCAGATACCTTAATTAATTGATAAACATATTTGATTGATAGGTTTTAATCAGTAGCGCACACAGGAATTTTTCAAAGGGGGGGGGGGTCCGCGTTCGGAAGTTGACCATTCTTGTATCATGCTCCTTTTGATTTTGTCGGTTTCGGGAACAAAATACAGTAAAAAACTATTTATTGAATAAATAATTAGCATTAATTAATAAAATTAATCATTAATAACAAATACTTAATTAAATTTTTCGTACTGTTTACTTAGAATTATAATCAATTGAGAAAAAAATCCAGAGCTATTGGGGGGGAGAGCCCCCCCTTGTGTGGCGCCACTGGTTTTAATTAATAGATAGGCATACAACGAGTTGTAACGTGACAGGCCTTTTTGTGGTGCACCCTGTTTTTTTTAGATTTTTTTTATTGAGAACATTTATAGCCCCGTGCACCACAAAGTATCACAGGGGGGTTAAGTAAGCGTGAAGCACACATCACAAAGAAGAGAAGGATAACAACACAAACACCTATGTCTTACCCGGGATTCGAACCCAATCCCTACGGCACCGCAATCAGTGTCACTAACCACTATACCGGATGGGCGGTCGTGCACACACTGGTTAAAACTAAATCTGTGTTGCCTCGTTAATAAAGTTTGCATTTGCGAACGAATTTATGAGTGTTGAAAGATTCTTACAACACTGGCTGATTCAACTTCCTTGCAGTGGATTCCTGTTCGTTGTGGCACCGAGGGAAATGAAAGAGCTGATTTCATGGCAAAAAAGAGAACGATTATTCTACATACCACTAATAACCATAATTCTGCAAAACTCCTAATTAAATTAGAATTTAAGAGGAGGTTTGCCTCCAACGTATCAAATGGAGCTAAAGCAAAGGTATGAAAGTGTCTCACTAGGTCAAAGCCATTTATTTCGGATTTTCCTCGTCCTGTAGCCGTGGCATTATTTCGTCTTTTGACTAGGAGCGATTGTTTGAGAATGCTCATCTTTTTAAAAATTCGACTTAAGAACTCTTCAGTCTGTACTCTTTGTAATTCTGGGCAGTCCATGGATAAAGAGCATATTGACGAATGCACTGCATAATTATCTTTTAATTCTACTGTCCTCAAGTAGTGGGAAGCAAGATCAAGATAATGGCTTAGTGGCCAACTGTCTAACATTTGTGTAAATAAATAGGCAAATTATTGTTCAAAGTTTATATAAAGAAGATTTTTTTTAATTATAATCAATTTCATCAAAATGTCAAACATATTGAGATGTCCATTTTTATTATTTGTTTTACATTTTGCAAGTGAATTTAATCCCATTCGACACTTCATTCAGAAAGCCAACGATCATTTCCCTAAAGGTGTTTCCCTCAAATATGTATAGAGCTGAAGTGAACCGCGTTTTTTTATTCTAAATATCATGACGTTCTTGGGCGCTGTGGGAAAAAGATATCGATGTTATGATTTGTATTATTTCATACAGAGGAACAGACACCCACGAGCAATAGAGTTCCATACCTTGGAATACATTGATTTAAGCGAAGGATAATTAGTTTCATGCATTTCAGCTAAACTTATATATCTTACTTTTTATGTTAAATTATTCTATTTACATCAAGCTGAGGGTTATTTTTTATTTTATCTCATAAGTTGATTAGCGTGAGAAATAATTTTGCTTGATAACAACTGCTGTTGTTCTTACTTTGAATTGTGAGAATTTGACTTTCTGTGAACTCAATAACTATAAAAATTATATAAAAATGTCATACAAAATATAATTCAAAATATTTACTTAAAATGAAATTTACTAGTAAATAATTCCAATTTAAATTTACGTGATCCTCTCACACACTCAATTTTAAACAATCTCTAATATTAGCATATGCCAAACTTACTTATAAATATAGTTGACTATTTATTGCAAATATGATCCAAAATTAATGCGATAATAATAATAGAATTATGGTTCGAAATTTTTTTTCATATGTATTTGGATATATTAGTTTAAAAGATTATTATGGCTTTCATCTTGTATGGTTTAAAATATTTGGCAAAATATAGCAATTCTGCATGTAATTAAATAATCCGCATTAAATTTACATGTTTATTTATGAAGGCAATACATAAACTAATCTAATTTTAATAGCAATACTTTAAAAAACAATATTTGCTATAAGGATAACAAAAACATTAAATAATACTAACTTCTCTTCTTTCCTTCATTTATAATTGAATTTGAAACAAACTTCAGATAAAAAAATTGCATTAATATTTTCTCAAATACTTCAAAACTATTCAATGAGATTTCAAACTTACAAATGTCTCATAGAGTTAATAATTTAATACATAGTTAAAACTACTCAGTAATACAATAAAAAACTACTTCATCATAGGAACTAATTACAACATGCATAACTTAAAATTTGGAAAACTGAATATTAAACATTTTTACTTCTTATACTTGTCGCAATGTATATTTTAAATTATCGTTTGGTAGATTAATGTTATATTTTCTCATAAAACGTTTGATATAGCTCTAATAATTTATTAAAAACATATTTGTCTCAAATAAATAATAATCGTTTGCTACAATGTTTAACCGATAACTGTTTCTGTAACTGATTAAAAATAAATAGATTAGAGAAAAAGAATAATTCTCTCCTCTCTCTGTAGTTAAAGTTTTGTCTTAAGAGTTCACAATATAATTATGCGATCTGAATCTTGTTCTAGTAATGTTTGCAGAATAAAAGATGAATTAAATAAAGATGAAAAAGAGATTTAATTTGATGTAAAGAAATTTATTAAGTATTGAAAACATTAAACAATTTGGTTTAAAGTCTATATGTATAATCTAACTCTATATTTTTCATTTACCTAATGACGAAATTAAATCATTTTGTAAATACTAAAGGATCGATTTTAAAGTAAAAAAAATGTTCCAAAATACGTGTTTATAGAAGACAGTTTAACAAATTTTAAGGGAAAATGTAAGAAAAGCATGGGGCACACACACACACGAGACATAAAATAAAATAACACCACAGACATGTTTAAACAATTAAACATGAAGTGGTTTGCAATTTCTTTATCCAATTAAAAAAAATTTCACTATTCTATAAAAACTACATCAAACCTGCCTATAAGAGGAACTAAAAAATACTAATATGGAATCACAGCTTTTATATCCCCTTCAAAGAAAAACAGCCCTTTATCAGAATCCAAACAAACGATAAACCAGTCCTGCAACTGCTGTTGGCAAACCTCGTTACAGCAATCATTTAATTGAACACTGCATCAGTGACGTAAGTTGGGAATTGATGAAGATGTGATGAAAGACCATCATAATTTGCACGAATGGTGTATGTCTCTGCATAACACTTCCTGCAGCTACGGCACAAGCCATAAAGGGCAAGGTCGTAAAGAAAAATACTCGTTCTCATTAACAGATAATAAGTTACAACTGCAATCAGAAAGAAATTTTCCTACAGATGCACAGATTTCACAGAAAACATTCACATTTTATTTTTACTTTTTAAGGAATTCGTATTGGTTTTCTTCTGGTAGTTGATACGCTAATATGGGAATGGATCATCAGAAATTTACTTTATTATTGTATTATCTTCGAGTACAGAAAAGTCTTCTGATACCAAAATATCCAGGATAAATATGTTGATATAAGTCTTTGGGATTACTTTTGTATTATCGCAACAATGCCAACGTACAAGAAAACATGTCAAATTCACAACCTCGATTTCGCATGTGTCGTTCGCGCTGAATTGGCAACCATGTGCTTCGTTTCACATACTGTTGCCAATACGGTTGCGATAATACGCAAGTATTGTCTTCGGTATAATTAGCATAAGTCCTTCAAGTACAATAAATACATATTTAAATACTCAGCGAATGTACAGCCAAAAAAAGTGACAATTGTGATAGACTTGATTCTTAATAACTTTTACAACCTTTTTTTTGTGTACGCTATTTCATGCAATAAAGATAAATATATTTCAGTGGGAATTTGAAACTTTCGTCTACTCATTCCTTCCCTTAGAAAAATACCTGAGTAAATTTAATTTATGTTGTTGGATTCAGAGTTGTTTTTTAGATAATATCTAAGTTAAGAAATCAAAACATTCTTTAGAAAATAGTGAAAACTAAACAGTTCTTTACAAGAACACTCAATACAAGAAATATACCGTTTTATCCACAAAGGTCTTTATGTTGACAAAAAAAATAAGTTACTACAATAAAACTTACTACTGCTATTACCTTTCTGTTATAATTTTTATTTATATTTACATTCATTCATATCTGTTTATTCCTTAGCATGCTAATTTTCTCTCTCACATTGAAATATTTGTTGTTAAATTATTATTTACTTTGCAATTTGTTTAAAATTATTTATAATGTGAACTTTCATTTGGAATTTTTATATTTTTTATTTTTGGTTACAGGGTTTTACCCTCCCTAAAAATTATTATAATTGCTATAATAAGTATATATATAAATTTTATGTTTTTAAAACTTAAACCGTGCGAAGAACGGGAATTTCAGCTAGCATAAAATAAAGTTAGACCATTCAAATTTTTTTTAAATCAATTCAATAATTTCACAATAAATAGCAATGCCATTTAAAAGTAATACACGTAAGGCATATACAGACATAATATATAGTTAAATATACAGTTACAGTTTCAGTACACTATAAATTACATATCTACGCATATATAAATGATCTAGAGCAGAAAGAATTATTAATGTCCATGAATATTAAACCTCATAAATTATTTTGGTTTTTATTCCCACAAAACTAAAGGATTGTCCTTAATATTAACAGATTTATTAAAGTACGAGTAATGACCGTTTAAAATACAAATAGATAATTTGGAATAAAAAAGTTCAGTTAATTTTTAAAGCAGAATTGGCAGCCCATAAAAATGATTGATGACAGCTGAAATTGTAGACCGACAATCTGGAAGAAAGAGGGAGAGAAAAGAAAAGGAAGAAAGAAAAAAACGTCATCTTTGTTATCCCTTCTCGTAACTAATTGGCAGCTTTTCAAAATTTTGACTCGTTCGCCTATTAAGCGCCCTATTACATTTTCAGGTTAGGAAAGATGAAAAGAAGGAAAGAAAAAAAAAGGAGAAAATTCGCTTATTACATTTTTACTGGTGTCTAGCAGTTCGAACAAAACGCCATTGTCGTAGCAGCTATCAATGAATGGGTTGAAAAATGAATCGAGAAAGAAAAGTTATTGTATAATATATTTAAAAGCAATTTAAAAAGCAATTTTTCCAACTAAGACTAGACTGTAATTTTCTCTTCAAATACGGATACGTGGATCTATAACTTGATTTTGTATGAAATCTTTTCATCTGTATAACAGTTGGTATTGATTGCTACAGATATGACGAATGAGGACATAAATTGATCAATCACCACAAATTAATTTATGGATTGTATCCAAGCTTCAAACCATAAAATGCTTGGTAACACAAATATTCCCAAACCAAATAGTGAAAAGCCACATCAGGTATTGTATGAGTGAACAGCACTCAGTTCTTTTGAACCCCTTTCTCCCATCTTTGAGAATTAGAATGCATGTGAATTGCCTTCTTTTGCCAATTGTAAAGCGAAATGCAGTATTTACTCGAATCTAAGCAGCCATCGATTCTAAGTCGCACCCTCAATTCTCTACACGTTTCTGAGAAAAAACAAAAAAAAAAACATTGTGTAAAATGTTCATCAATAAATATTTAAGAAATTAAAAAAAATTAATGTTAAACAAAGGAAGTTACTAATTAATTTATTTTACAAGTACTAAAAACTTCAAAATACGTATATGAACCTATAATTACTTTGACCATCAGTATCATGTTTCGAAAATGATTCGTCAATCCCATTGTCACAGTTGACTAAAGAACTGGTGCCGGCGTCGCCAATTCCCACACGATGTCGTCTTTCATGCCATTCAATGCATTTTTTATGCAACCTTCTTTTCAAAAAATGTTTTATAGAAGAATGTAAAAGAATTATTAAAGATGGTCAAACATTTACAAGCAAAAATTATATTTCGTTCATCGACGTATATTTGCTTCATCCGTGATTAATTTTCAGTGGCCGCTGCTCTATTTCCGGGGTTTTTTTTGCATATACAATTGCTTCCCTTTTCATACTTGCCGCATAGTGAACTTGTCTTGATGTTATTACCGATATCTTAGATGTTTAGGTGGTTAAAAGAAAGTATGTACAAAAAATTTCCATAAATACGACGATATTTAGGATAGACTGAATACTGAAGATAAACTGTGGAATGGGATAAGTCATCCATGCAAGTGGCCAGAATGGGCGGTTGCCTTTTTCCTTTTGAAACGGAGGGAAGCTTAATTTCTCCAATCCATCAAATGTTTTGCCTTCGATTCTAAGACGCACCCGATTTTCAGTACCCTTAACACTGTAAAAATAGAGCGGCTTAGATTCAAGTAAATACGGTAAATAAGTACAATAAATTTGAAACTATAGATTTTAATAAAATAGAATGAATTTGAAGTTAATAAAAATACATAAGTTTGGAGTGAACGGAGAGGATCCTAGCCAATTCGGTTGCAGTAAAGTCCTTGCGTGTAGGTGAGAAAAATTTTGGATGAAAAAGTCAGAACGCATTGGTATCGAGAAGAGCGTCTGTGATTGGCTGACCGGAACGGTCACCTATTTTACTTTTAAGAAGCCATGGGTAGCCCAATGCAGAAATTGTGGAGGTGGAGATAGGTGGTGTCGCCTTCTATCGTCCCTTCGGGGAATTTCGCCGAGCTAAATCGTACTGTCACCTGTATGGTGCTCAAGGCTAAAGGCCAACGACAGGCGTATCTCTAGCCCCTTGCCACGATGAATTTCGTGGGCCTCGATCTGACTACGTCAGACATGTGGCATTAGTAACAACAACATAACACTTTTAAGAAGGGTAGAGAAGCTCGACCACAATCATTGTATAGCAGATAGAACGAAAGTTTACATGAGGATGAAGACAAAGTAGTAAACTAAAAATTTAATGAGTTAAGGATTAGATAAAGAATTTAAATGTAAATCAATCAAAAGCAGAGTTTATTGATATTAATCTAGGTCCATAGAAAGTTAAATCATAATATTTTTCGATAGTCATGACCAAATTGATGGTAGTTTTTTTATCAATTTTATTAAAGAATTTTATAGCATTTCTCATCACTGATTGTCTTAATTGTAGGTATTTCAATAATTTTCCGAAAAAATTTGTTACTATAGCGGTTTAGTGTGAATGAAATGTTTAGAGCAATTTAACATAAATAAATGAATCCAGTTCAAAACTACAATTAAAGCGTCATTTTATAAGAATGCTTTGAAATGTTATAACAGGATCTTTCCAGTATAAAAATACAATAAACAAAATAAAAATTTAAAAACGAATACACGAGAGATATCTGACAATTTAACAAAGATGTTAATTAGTTTTAAACTTTTTATTCAACGGGTTTATTTGTAATTATAGACAATGCAATTCTTTCTGTAGCGCGAGATCAATTATTTTTATCCCCTTTAATCTGGTACATTGAGAGCTATAATTAATATTACAACAATTTTAAAAATAACTTATCATTATGCTTATCTTAAATAAGCTTGTATAATGTTTTACATTAATATCTTTGGTGCTTAATTTTTGAAAGGAAACGTATTTAGATCCAACATATCTAGAAATCAACAACACACAAACCACAATGAAACTTCAAGTTAGTCTAGGGATAAATCAATAATTTATCTAAATAAAAAAAACTAATAATAATAATTTTACTTTTAAGTTATGCGGCATTAAATTTATCATTTTTTCTCACATGAATCAATCTGAATCACATATGACCGGTAAAAAAAATGTGTAAATATTCATCTCTTTTATAATACAAATAATCAAAAAACAAATGTTGGATTTTTATACATTAAAAGAAAAATTAATAAAAACATTTCTTAAGTCGAGAATTTCAATACAAATTACGAAAATAAAAATACTTAAATCCTACTATTATTAATTTTTTAAACGAACACCACCAAAATATAAATCAGAAGCTATACAGTTTTTCTTTCTTTTGATATCTAAAAAAATTCGTAAAATTACGCCTGATTTAATTCATTTGAAACGTTTTTATATCATGAAACTATACCGGCTATTTTGATACTTCGAGAGACAGAATGACGCATCATGCGTACAAGCAACAAAAGTTATAAGACCTACAGTCATGTTATTGAAACGACCAACGATTAAAATAAATAAATAACCAAAAACATCACAGAAAGTGAAAAAAAAATTAAATTTTAATTCATTTGAATATTTTTAGCCTTTCAGTTATCCAGAAATTAAAGTGCCTCACATTTCCTACTTCCAAATTAAAATATATAACTTTCATGCTGTATTTTTTGCATAATTATCGGTGTGAATGTTTCCTAATAAAAGTTAAATGGCACTTTTCCGTTTCGCTGGCGCAGGAGATAAAGTCGCCAAAAGGAATATTCCCGCTTAGTGGTGCACACAAGGGGGATGGTCACGGGTCCGGAACTCCCCTTGATTTCTTTCCCAATTGTTTATAATCCTTTGTATGTAATATGAAAATTTAATTAAGTAGTTAATAATTAATTTTATTAATTAATGCTAACTATATTCATTCAATAATTTATTTCTTATTGTTTTTTGTTCCCAACTATAATCAAAAAAATATATTTGGTGGCGTATTGTGGTTTGATACCAGAATATTGGGCTTTAGATTCTGGAGCCCACCCTTTTGAAAAATTCCTGAGTATATCACTGTTCCCGCTGGTTACCTTTCACCACCAAAGTTTCAAAACAAATCTTCGTTTTTACTCATCAGTAACGTCTTTTTCATTATAAATCAAAAATGGATGAAAAACCAATGAGAACTAATATTTATTAATACTTTTTTTGTGCGTTGTCGCCAATTTGGCGAGATTTGCGACGGCGAAAAGGAAAAGTACCAATTAAATTAGTTTAATGGGGTAAAAACATTGAAAAAAACAGCTGTTATACTAAGAATAATGTCATTGTGCAACTTTTTCGTTTCATTAACAATGCAATATCTTTTTCTCTTCATACAATGGCGCAATAATGTATTTTATTGCTTACGAAACGGAAAAGTAGGTATAGAGAAAATAACTATTCTTTTTATTCCAAAGAAGATCAATAATCTTTTATTTATTTTTTATTTTTGTCACACGAAACAATTGAGTATTTAAATAAAAGGAAAGGTTAATATTAGTTACTAAGTTTCTCTAACAATAAGAAAAGCCGAAAGGTAACAAAGAATTTGAGATTTGAAAAAAAAAAGCAAGTTATTCACTGTCGGACCTCCATTTTACGAATTCCTCTATTTTGCGAACTTTTCTCTGGAATCAAGAACCCGGCACATTATAAAATGAATTTTTAGGGCCGTGGATATCCTAGTGGTTAGAACATCGGATTTAGACCGGAAGGCCTGGGTTGTATGCCCGATGTCACCAAATACCCTCCGAGTACACACGGAGTACGTGCTCGTTAAATCAGTAAGTTCGAAAGTCTAGTGGGTTGAATCACGAGTGCAGGGGACAGAAGAATATCTCCCTCCCCTTCAGTTCCATGCCAGAATTATGGAGATAGGTGGTGTCTCCATCTATCGTCCCTTCGGGAATTTCACCGAGCTAATTCGTACTGTCACCTGTATGGCCAACGACCAAGGCTAACGACAACGTACTTCTAGCCCCTTGCCATAATGAATTTCGTGCGCCTCGATCTGACTACGTCAGACAGGTGGCAATAAAAAAACAACAATTGAACAACAAAATTAATTTTTTTTCACAATTTTTTCTCATAACGAACTTTTTTTCGGGATTTAGCGATTTCGTTAAATAAAGGTCCAATTTTTATAAAAAAAAACCCCTATAGTTTAGGGCAACATTTTACTAATTTTCATTGCGAAAACCTAAATAACAAATATTTTCTTAAGCCATGTGTTTTAATCTTAAAAAAAACTAATGAATTTGAATTTGACATTTATTCAATTTATACTAAAATATAACATTTATAATTCCATTTTAACGCTACATTAAAATATTATATACAACAAATAAATGGATTACTAAATAAATGGTTCAATTATTAATAAAATTCATATCAATATTTTAAAAAAATCTGAAATCTCTTTTTCCTCCGATTCCCGAAATATAAAATAATTCCGCAGTTGCATACGCGAAAGAAAGTTCCAAAAATAACAAAATAAAAGTAATAAAAAATAATAAAACAAAGCAAAATGACTTTTTAAAGTCAAAAATTTTAAAATCGTTGAACTCAGATTTTTAACACACGCTCAGTATTAAAAAGCAATATGCATTCTATTTATCTAAAAATTGCATAATATGAAAAGTAATTAGCACTTTTAAATTACAAAAACACACGCGGCTTTTTTATTCCATTGTAATCAATTAAATTTCTTTATCAACAGAATCAATATATCGGTGCGTGTTAAAAGCAACTACAAAGTAAAAGAAAGTTGTTACTTGAAATCCAGGTCATGCGTTTTTGCACAATAGATCGGAATTAATACAGCGAAACAAGAACTAGATTTACGAAAGATTCTTGACATTTTCTTTTCTTCTTTTGGGTTCATGAACTGGTTTATTCTTCTTTATCAAAGCTGTTAATTTTTAAAGCTTTCATTTATTAATTTTTACTTTTATTCGCCCTCCTCTCTTAAACAGTGTTTTTCTGCTAGATAGCCTCTAACCCAGGGGTGTCGAACCCTTATGGATCAACGCGCCATTTTTTTGCTAAAGAAATGTTTCATGAGGTATAGACGTGCCGTCATATAATTTTGAATAGGGATTATTGGGAAAATAATAAAACTAACAACTCAAAACTGTATTTGTTTCGAGAAAATACATTTTGCACCTTATACTAGTAAATATTTTAGTGTTATACGTGTAATTCAAATTAAAGTAACATTATTGTGATTTCTGTTGCTGCTGATTAGATGAAAAAAAGTAACTTATATTACGATGGTAAGATGTTACTTCTAGCAAAACGCATGCTGTATTGGAGACATCTGTCAAATAGTTTCCAAGCGAGCTTTTAATTCTATTCATCTATGAAAATAATGACTCCGGAAAGTCTGGGTTCGATGCCCGAACCGCCAAATACCCTTCGAGTACACACGGAGTACGTGCTCGTTAAATCAGTAGGTCTGAAAATCTTGTGGGCTGAATCACGAGTGCAAGCAACTGGAGAAAATTTCCCTCCACTTCAGTTCCATGCCTAAATTGTGGAGGTGGAGATAGATGGGGGCGCCATCTATCGTAATGTTCTATCGTCCCTTCGGAAATTTCACCGAGCTAAATCGCACTGTTACCTGTATGGTGCTCAAGGCTAAAGGCCAACGACAGACGTACATCTAGCCCATTGCCACGATGAATTTCGTGCGCCTCGATCTGACTATGTCAGACAGGTGGCATGAGCAACAACAACAACAAATAATAACTCGCAGGCTTGGGCAAATAAAAATATGGTTAAAATAGATTACCTAGCTTCTTCAAACAGTTAAATGTGTCTGGAATTGAACTCCATGTTTCCGAAATTTCATTATTAGCATTTTTACTTATATTGCTTTTTAAGGTATACGAATAAGTTCGGAACCGTGATTTTAAAAAAGCTCATAAATGGATAATTTTCATGATATTTAGTATCACTTAGATTAGAAAACACGTATAAAATTGTTTTAAGGACATTTGACAAAAAAATTTATTTAAGTACAATATTTTGACGAAAAATGAACACAGAATGACCCATTTTCAAAATATTCTCCTTTTGCGAAAAATGCTTCTATTATAATAATATTCTGCCTGCATATAGTTCAGACCTCTCTACAGAGGCTCAATTAGAATTTAACTCTGAAAATAATGTGAATTTTTCAAAAAAAAATAGTTCAGACTCTCTGGAGAAGTCTTTACTTCATACAAGCAAAATACTATTTTAGAAGCATTTTTTTTCATAAAAGGAGAACATTTTGAAAAATAGGTTATTCTAAGTTAATTTTTTGCCAAAATATTGTTTTTAAATAATTTTTTTTGTAAAAATGTCTTTAAAACAATTTTATACGTGTATTCTAATCTAAGTGACACTAAATATCATGAAAATTATCCATTTATGAGCTTTTTTTAAAATGAAGGTTCCGAACGTAGTCGGATACCTTAATCTTTCTGTTCCAATCACAATTTCAACTTTCCCCTTTTTTCAACAAATTTTTGAATCCATATTAATCTAAACCGGAAATTAATCAGTTGCATTTTAAAATTTTCAATTTCCAACCAATCGGATTGGGACAAGTTCAGTTTATTAAATGAAATCACATCAGGGTACATAAAAAACTTGAACGATAATTGTTTGAACTAAGAAAATCTCGCCGAAAACTGCGACCTATTACTCACGTTTGTTCGTAATCCTTCATACTGAATTTTATTACTTTGAATTAAAATGCAAACCGTTTTGATCGGTGGCGTGCCATCAATGGCACGCGGGCCAGTGGTTCGCCCCATCCCTGCTCTATCCCATAACAAAATCATTTAAGTACGTAGAATGGCAACAGTTGATTCTGATGCATTTATTTTACCCTATTAAGTTAGCTGTAACATTTCGAATCAGTGGATTTGTAGTAAAAAGTTTCCAAAACAGTTGAATTTTCCTAAGGTGAGAAAAACTTTTTTAATTCATTTGTTTAAAATAATTTCTTTTATTTTTAAATTTAATAAGGCTCATTTAAATATTTACTATTGAAATAGATTTTTAGTTATTCACCATAATCAGGAATTTATCAGCATATCCTGTCTACAACAATGGACAATATTAGGAGAGAGAACAGGAGAGAAAAAAAATCAGCTTAGAGCATATGATTTCAGAATTCCCTTTAAAGGACAATTAGTAACGAAATTTATCGAGTTCTAAGCATTCTGAACTGCATTCGAACTTATATTTTGAAGGTATATTGAGAATTGAAGCAACTAAACACCTTTTTTTTACTTTCTAAACGAAATTTTGGTACTTTTCCGTTTCGCTGGTGCAAGCGATAAAGTCGCCAAATATGATACATTCGACGCCAAACGGAATCCTGCTGGTAAACTTTTACCATTAAACTTACAAAACAAGTCGTGGTCTTTTCTAATCAGTAACGTCTTTTTCACAGTATATCACAAAGGGATGAAAACCAATATTTATTAATATTTTTTGTATGTGTTGTCACCAATAACGCCAACTTGGCAAGATTTACACCAGCGAAACGGTAAAGTACAGAAATTTTTTAACTTCGCACAGTAAATAAAATATTATTTAGGTACCAAAAAAATTAAATACTGAAAATGTTTTTAATTTTTCCATGGTTACAAATGGAACAAAAACAAACATACTATGTACTAAAAATTGTAAAACATAAAAATAGGGAGGGAAACTGCGATGTGTGCTTCAAGTTAAGAATAAGTAATGAATGTGTAAATTATTGACTTAGAAATCTATAAATATTAATACATCCAAGCTATCATATAGCCAAGAGATTCCTGAGCTGGAGGAAGTGAAGTCTATAGGACAACAAAAGTGGCTCCAAAACTTACTGTGCCCAAGGGCCCTTTTTTATACTAAAAACTTGCCTATGAGCCCCTAAATGAAATAACTATTTCAATGAATAATAGAAAAATTAATTTTTATTTAGGTTCTGGAATCAACAATAAGAACGATTGTACTACTGAAATCCAAGACAGAATTACTATGGCCAATAGATGTCTTAATGGAAGACGAAAACATATGAAATCGAATGTAATCAAAAGAAAAACAAAAAAGGTTCTATTGTATAAAAGTCTTTTAAGATAAGTATTAGCTTATGCATGTGAAACTCGGTCCAGAACAGATGAAAAAAATGGCAAGTACCCACAAAAGAAAGATTTTAAAAATTATTTTTGGAGAAATTCAAGAAAATGGCAAGTGGCGAAGAAGATCAAATTTAGAACTCTATCACTTATATTAAGAATCTTACATCGTTAACTTCATCAAAGTATAAGGAATTAAATTGGCAGGCCACATTGTCAAACTGGACGAAGACTGCACCACTAAAAAAGTCTTCAACGCCGAACCAATTGGCACACGGGAAAAAGGCAGGCCAAATCTTAAATGGATTAATGATCTGGAAAAAGACCTCGTAGTTTTACGAACTAAAACTTGAAGAACACTAACAGGGCTGGACAGGAAAAGGATTTTTGGAGAAGGCTAAGGACCATTCTGGGCTGTAGAGCCACTAAGGAAGGATGGAAATTTAATTTAGATGTACACTGAATGGTAAAAGTTGACGTAAAAAGAGTAAAAGGAAACATTGTGATATATGAAGTAGTATTTATTCAAATTATAACTTTTTCTTTAAAATACAGAAATACATTTTTGTTTAAATGAGACGGGTGAACCAATGAGATGTTGCCTTCACACAATACAAAGAATAATACTGCTTCCTGTTCAAACCTTAGAAAAAATTATTGTGTTCATTTCACATATCGGGATCAAGCACAAAAAACAATCTTAACAACTGTTAATTAGATGTATTACTCTTTTATACTGCCGCGTTTTTTAGACAAGTTTTTGCATGCAGCAGCAGCGAGGTTCCTTTCCAATTTAACTTGCACAGACGACTACATGCGCGATAGGCCTGACTTCAATCTTGCGATGCTTGGACTCTCACTTCTTGTACCTATCCAAAAAATTGTACTCTAAATTTTTTTAACTCACAAAAAACATAACTAATTTATTTTAACTTCTATAACAATGGAAATGGGTCACAAATATTTTACTTTATATCAGGGATGGGCATTAAGTCAATCGCCAAGACATTTGGAGGTGGACCGCCTTTACTAAGACCTAAGTGAACATACTAAAATAAAAATATTTGTGAAACCCCGAAGCCAGTCAGACCGGAGAATTGGCGACTGCAATTAGTTCATCAAATAATTCCATAAATGTGTAAACGACACATGTATCTTTATCGGAAGCGCACGGTGACGCTTAACACGTTCACTACCTCCAAAGGAAAAAAAAACGATCTCACTGCGATACTAGTTGTATAAATGAATTTTCCCCTCACGCCGAATGAAGAGGAGAATAAATGATGATGATCAGCTTTTCTCGTGATATCATGGGATTGGCTATTGAGACATCATTCAACACTCCGCGTTTCGACGAAATTGGGTTCTCGTGTTGATGCCATGTCCCGCGATGGCGCTGGACTAGGAAGCCAATAAATTAAGTACATACGTCGGTTTCCGATTAATTGGTTCATGCATGCTCTCTGCTCACTGCATTCAATATGTTCACGCTCCACGGTTTCGCAGTCACTCATACCTGTTCAAACATTCAGCTTGATATCTGTATAATTTGTCTGTAATAATCTGTTATATTTCACAAGTGGGGAAAGTCGAAAACAAGTGTTGAGAAAAGAAAACATATAATTTTAATATAGAATAGCCTTACCTACGCCACTGGGAGGACCGTAACACCTTAGAAACATTAGAAGCAGCTCGTACCCAGGAAAAGTCCGCCCACTCTGCTTTATATTAATCCTTCCCTAAGGTTGTCCACGCATCCTCAAATTAATTTTAATTTACCGTGTTGGAAAGGGATCGATGTTGGAAAAAGTTAGGGAATCTCTGGTACAGACATCCACCACAGCAAAATTCTTTTAGCAGCTACCAGGAGTAAATATTTTTTTAAAAAAGCGATGTTAAGTCCTACAAGTTTTCATTGATGCAAAACTTTTTTTTATAAAAAAAAATTTAAAAAAAGGAAAGAAAATTTCTCTAGCACGAGGGAAAGAAAAGGGAGAAGCAGGGAATTTTCAGACACAAAATACCAGTACCTTTTTCGCATTAATTAAATCCAGAAAAGAATGTCATACATACTCGATTGCACTTTATTCATTAATTATAAATTTTTAATTAATTCTAAGGAAACCTTTCAGTCGTTCTATTAAAAAAAACACAAGGACGAAAAATGTTGCTATTCACATTTTTTCCCTTTCCAATCTTTAAATTGATTATTTCCTAGTTCGTACAGATTTTATTCCATATGTAGACACGTTTATTGCGGTTTAATTATTTATAGGGAAAAAAATAAGCTGCAGGGAAAAAAAATATCGTTTCAACCTTTAATTAATATACACACGTATACAAAAAAAAAAAAAAAAAAAAAAAACTCGGCGATATTTATTTTTTTAGCCTGACAAATAAAATCGATATTTGTAGGCTGTACTTGCTTGACTTATAACATAAATATAAAAAATAGTCCTCTCTGACTTTAATCACATTGGCATGCTTTAATTAATAAAATTCTTTATAAGAAAAATGAAAATTAATAAAATATTTAATCTAAACAGAAAATATTTCGAAAGATACAGATGTTCTTTAAAATGTTATTTTTAGTAATAATTCTTAAAAAAGAATATCAAAACATAAGAAATGGAAATATTTAAACGTGATTTTTCCCCCACGAAAAAAAATAATTGGGATTTTTTTTTAATATAAATTTTACTTATAATGAAAAAAAACAAAGCTTTTTACATAAATGTGAAGGGGGTGATATTTTTATTTTTAATTTGAAGAACAAACATGTGAAAAAAAAATCAGAAACATATGAGGTGTATTTAAAAAGTATTCGACCTTGAATTTTTCCGCGGACAGTAGATAACTTGAAAGCAGCGTCACTATACACATTGGGAGGTGACAACTTAATTAGAAAAAAATGTTTCTCATTCTGAAAATACATTCTCAAACAACATTTTTTTTATAAAGAAAAATTCGGAATAATATTCGTAGAATAATAACAGTTTTTAATCTGAATACTTTTTTAACACAAAAAGTGAAAAAAAAATTGCACAATAAAATGGCAATTCGAAATATACACATATAGAATATAAATCACTACAAACATCACAGATTAAAACTTCTTTAATACAATTTTTTTAAAAAAATTTGGAATTCCACCTTTAGAAATAAAAAAAATCGAGCAGACGATAAAGAGAAAATAAATAATTTTAAAGGGGAATATTTTCAATAAAAAGAGAGGATCGCATTTTTCTCGTCATCGAGATGTCCAAGCTCCAATTGTGGGATGAGTGGGAAAAAAACATTCAATTTGACCTGGAGGATCGATCTAGAAAGTGATTGGAGATGCTTGAGGTGCTCCCGGGTAACTGAGGAATGCAGAGAAAATGAACCATGGAAGGTGAGAAAGAACTCATGGAATGCAGGGAGGAGCAAAAAAGAGAAAATGAACCAGACTGATAATGGAGAGGAAGTATTGGGTGTTCTAATTTAATGTTTAACTGCAAAGAATAAATGCTCAAATCAATGAAAATTTCGTCAGAAAAGTCTTTTTGTATGTGTGCGCAATTTTATTATTTTACGTGTTTTTATTTTTAAAAAAATTACCAGTTCTTTCAGCCGAACAGATTTGCGATGTGCTTGAAGTAGTATTATTTTAAAAGAACACATGATCACATACTGCCAACAGAAAGGAAAGCATTCTTCATGACAACGCTAGACTGCCCGGTGCAACAACACCGCATAAAAAAATTACAGAGTTGCGTTAAGAAACTTTACCTCAGCCAGCATATACTCCTGATATTGCCCCGTCTGACAATCATCTGTACAAGTCGTTGTAAAATTATATGAATGGAAATGAATATATAAATTATGATGGTGCTTAAATGGCAGTGGATGAATACTTTTCCCAAACAGAGAACTGCTTTTCCAGGGGAATTGGATAAGCAGCCAGAACGCTGGTAGACAGTTGTAACAAACAAAGGACACACATTATATTTTAGGACAGGGGTAGAGAGCCTTATGGATCAACGTGCCATTTTTTCGAAAGAATGGTTTAATGAGATAGGACGTGACGTCAATAATTTTGACGTGTTATTGAGAAAATTATAAAACTAAATACTAACAACTCAAAACTCTTTATTTACTACGAAAATATACTTTTTGCACTGTATAGTTGTAAATGTTTCAGTTATGAGTGTCGTTCAAATTAAAGTAACATGTGACTTCTGTTGTTGCAGATTGGATGACAAATAACTTATACTAGGATTGTAAGACGTATCTTTTTGTATAGAATGCATGCTAAATTGAAGTCATCTGCCAAATGGTTTCTAAGCAATTAATTATTTTTGCTGTGTTTCACTTTTTTGACAAGAGGATTTGTGATTTGTTTCAAAATGCCATTTTAACAGATGATGCTCTGCATACTATTGTTCCAGAACATAAAACACACATCGTTTTTTCTTGGCTTTACTAATAATGCCATATTTCTAGATTCGCCAAGTTTGAAATTCTCTGTTACACTTACTCCCTTTTTGTTCTTTTACTGAACAAGCCATGTTAAATAACATTTAAAAATCGTAAATATAACACAAATAAACTTTAAAATACAGGTGTGTCAACGAAATCGGCTATGCTATGCGTAGACGATTTTTAACAAGCAACTGTAGTCCACCACGTAACTAAGGCAAGACAAGAACAAACGAGTGTGCTTCCAGCCGTTCCGCAACCGATCACTCGCGTTTGTTTGTAATACTTGAGTGAACTTTGTTATTTTGAAATAAAATGCAAAAAAAAAAAAAAAAAAAATTTGATCAGAGGCGTGCCCAAAATATATTGTATCGCACCATCCCTGTTTAAGGGTATATTTTTAAATAAAAAGTGAAAAAAAAAATGTTTTCTTTCTTCTTTAGGGGAAAAAAACGACAGAACCTTCCCTCTTACACCTAATAATTACATAAAACCTGCATAAGATTTATGATCTTTCAAATGTATTTTATACATTCCAATAAATGCAATACTCTAGACTTGAATCAATGGGAAAATTCCATATAATTAATATAGAATTCACATATTAAAAATGGTTAATTGACAGGAACCTGAATGGCTTATCCCAAGAGGGGGAAAATTAATCACGAAATACATTAAGATAAACCAATATTTTCACAAATTGCACTTTACTGTACAAAAGGGTTATTAAACGTTGCGAGGTGGCTACCCCAAAAGCATTGCGCAAAGTTTACACTCGCTTGGGTACTTCTATATGTGTTTTATTTGTAGTATATTAATGTTTTGCAGTAATAAATATCCTCAATAAGTTTTTACTTTGAGTATAATGATATACAAATTTTTATTAAGAAACAAAATTAAAAAACATTACATAACGTGATAACAAGGTAAATTATACATAAACTATAATCTGTTTATTAAGTGTAGTCGTTTTGAATTTACTTCTGAGATAATCACCTTTTATTGAGAACGGCAAATGAAATATTTAAATATCAATGGGAAGGATTTGCTGAATTATTTTTAATTATATTATTGAATATTGGAATAATAATCGACAGCACCAGACGAGGTACTTCCTCAATATGCTTTAGATTTGATCCGATACTTAGATTTTATGGTTGTTGAAGACAAAAATGTCGTCTTACGTAAATAAGTTCTGAATAAATAATAGTTTTAAAAACTAAAAAAAACACGCTTTTTTAGTTAATCGAACTAAGAAATTGCTGACACATCCTCCCCCTTTTTCACATAAAGGATCCTTTTTTTGTTTGTTGTATTTGTATTAACCATGAGTGTTTTCGCTTTAGGGTTCTAACGTAATCTATTAGTCGATAAATCTGGAATTAATCGCCAAATCTGGAAATGGGAAATCGTTAATCCTGATAAAGTAAATGGAACAAAATTATTAAATTACTGTATTGTCATCGTGCAAGATTTCTCTTGACATGTGTGCAAAAATTTCGAATTAATCTGACTTTTTAAAGTGGGTAAAAATAGATAAGTGAACAAAGATTCCGTTACATACATGTGAAGCTAATAAAAGTGTATTAAAAAAAGGTAAAAGATACTGCATTGCATGTTCAGAAACTGTTGGAAATTCTTTTGCAACTTCTAGCTAAAAGTATTCTGAGAACTTCGTATTAAAATCAATTTGTAACACCGAGTTTGTTGATAACTCAAAATCAAACTCATGTATGAAAAATACTAAAATTTTTGGCAAATTCAGCTGCACACGTCACACGCTCCCAAGTTTAAGAAGCACTGCTATACAACATTCACATCAAAATGCAATTCAAATTTTTTTTTAAAAAAAAGACATCAACTGGTCTGAAACGAAAAAAAAACAGATACAAGACCAACAAAAAAGAAAGAAAAAATTCCTTTCTTCTGCGTCTTTCAAACCATTACGTCGCATGTTTTTACAGGTACAGGATAAGAAGAAAAAGAAGAAAAGTCCATAACACAAAATGTACTATAAAAAAGCAATTTTGCTTATCAGCGTACTACTCCACTTTATCAGACAACAAGCACGTCAAAAAACGTCAAGGTAAATTTAAGTTTCGGAAAATAAATAAGAGGGAAAAAGGAGAAGAGCTTCATCGTTAATCTCTTTATCTTATCAACTCTAAGCTTCACGGCTTTAACTGGAGATTAAAGCTTTTACAAGATCATTTGTCGATCAATGGTTCAACTTCGAGACGGCCCTCGATGTCCTTCGTTAAATAAAAACATTCCAAAATAGGAAAGATGTAGATGGAAACAAAAATTAATGACAAAAAAACTACTTTTAAAGAGGTTTAATACGAAAAAAATAATGAATAATGCGTTAAATAATTATTTAGTTCGCTAAAATGCAATAACTTCATTAAACATGATGTAATGCAGGTTGAGAACCGTGATAACCTGATTGGTAGAATAACGGATTCCCAGTAGGTAGGAGAGGTCAAGATCACGAACTTGTGTCTGTTATTTCTATCCAGCTGTAGGTTCGAATCCTGGTGCGAATAAACCCCGTCATGTAAAGGGGTTGATGCACGTGTACGCTCGTAGGCCTCATGTTGATGTTGTTGTGGCTACCTGTCTGACCTAGTCAGAACAAGGCTCACGAGATTCATCGTGGCAAGGGGATAGAAGTACGCCTGTCGTTGGCCTAGGCCTTGAGCGCCATACAGGTGACAGTACGAATTAGCTCGGCGTAATTCCCCGAACGGACGATAGATGGCGACACCACCTATCTCCACCTCCACAATTTTGGCAAGGAGCTGAAGGGGAGGGAAATATTCTCCAGTCCCCTGCCCTCGTGATTCAGCCCACAAGACATTCAGACCCACTGATTTAACGAGCACGTAATCCGTGTGTACTCAGAAGGTATTTGGTGGTATCGGGCATCGAACTCAGGTCTTTCGGTCAGAAGTCCTATGCTCTAACCACTAGGCTACCCGCGGCTCATGTTGATGTGGCTTAGAGCAGTGAATCCCAACCTTTTTATCGCCTTGGACGAGTACAGTGTCGATTTAAGCTAATTTCGGACCCTGAGCGCAGAAGATCTACATGCTCCCTTGGCATTGGAGGATCAAAATTTATAACCAGAAAATCAGGTTAAGTCCAGCTTATCCGGGTCCCTGGGCACCCAATGGATAAACCGGAACTGGACCAGTCAACTTTTGATAATTTTACCACGGCCTGCTGCAGGAGGGGATGTTGATTGCTTATGTGACATTTTTTGCGTCACATATCTGAAAAATCGGCTTCTCTCTGTGGGTAGAACAACAGCATTCATATCCTCACGCGCACCCCTTTAATATTGCGGGGTCTTTCGTCCATTATTGCCCTGAAATCGATGGCAGTGTACCTCAACAGCTGGATTCGACACCTGACCGTGAGCCGGAAACTGAGTAATTCGAGGTGAAAGAAAATAACTACCCCTATCCCAAGACCCTAGAATGGAGGGGAGTCCGTTGAAAAACACCAAAGAGAATGGTCATGTAGTCTCCTCCCTCACAAATAGCATATTCTAAACTCTAATGAAATACTCAATACTATGAATAACTTCAGTGTGTTGTTGCTAATGCCACCTGTCTGACATAGTCAGATCGAGACCCACGAAAACTTCAGTGTAAATGTATATACTGTAATTTATAGCTGTGACGTAAATAAACCAATTGTTTAATTTCATAACTCTCACGCTACCATTATTTTTTTCAAACGTCACACACACAGTTTATGCTTTATATATATAAAAAAATTAATTTTATTTAAATATGCTTTCAAAATAAAATGCAACAACATCGAAAAAAAAAGGAATATAAAGTGATTTCTATGGAAAGTCGCGCAAATATGAGAGAAATACACCCTAGTAAATAATTTATTGTTCCTTGGGCGACCCGGAGTTGGGGACCACTGGTTTAGAGAGTAGGATGCCAACTCAGGTGTTGTCTTCGTCGTTCGATCATGGTTCAAAATTACGAGATGTGTGGTTTTAAGAGCGATGTTAAAAAAAATTACATAACCGACGTATATCAAGAGGATGAGGTCCTTTTTTTTAGATCTACCGAGACTTCTGAAGTTGGGGCAGCAGGAGTGTTGGACATCTTTCTGTAGGTCAGAAACAGGAAGTAGAAACATCCACACATAAGAATTGGTTAGCTTCAAAACATAATTAATTTGTGGTTCAAAGCAATATGCAAATGTGTATTAAAATTGCGCTCGTAGAAAAAGTGAATTCCAGATTCGATGGCACATTTCATAAGTGTGGGCCCACAATCGGTTTGAACGTTTCTGTCTATACATATAATTCGAAAGTGAGTTTCTTTCTCTATGACAAGCGTATTTCATCCGCTCTTTTGTTTTTTAACAAGCAAACTAACGGGCTTGTCCATAGTTTTTTCTGTTCGATGTTCTTCCCCCCCTTCATACTTTAAGTAACCACACACACAGTTTATGTAATTAATTCTAATAGATCAGATGAAGAGGTACACTCCTATTTGAAGATAGAAACTCTAATTTACATGCTATTTGCCCTTTTTTTATACGTGTAGGCAAACACGTACCATATGCGTTATTATTATATCCAGAGTACACTCGAGACATAATTTTATAGCAGGGGATTTTCTTTGTATTTTAGACAATTTTTTTAAAAAAATGTCTTCACGCAATCGACTACTACTAACAATTTTTACAAGAGATACCATCCGATACCACGAGATCCATCCAAGAGATACCACGTACCATGACAGATTCTTTATGACCACGCGGTAAAAAAATGATTTCATCAAAAACAAATCATATAGTAGGAGCATCAATGAGATTACTTAAAAATCAAAATAACAAGATTCTTCCTTCAACGGCCATTTAGTAGTTACAGAAAGCTATTAATTAAAAAACAAATTAGTTTGAGAAAAAAAGATGTGCATTTAGTGTTGCAGCTCTAATTTATATTTTTAAAGTACTATTCTAAACTCAATTTTTTATACAAATAAACGAATTCCACCTGATGATAAGTCTCCTTATCTAGTCCTAGATATTAATTACTTAATCAAAGCCATAGATTAAAACAACACACACATTTAACATGTTACACTACTTTTGCTCTATTAATATATTTTACTTTTAAAATAAACTTATCACTAAACTTTTGACAGCAGGATGAAAATTTACATCTTTACATTATTGATTCATGTATTGTTTAGCATGTAAAGTGAAATCCAATCATGGAAAGAAAACGGCGTGAAATTTTGTAAACTTTTAAGACCAATTGCGAGAATTACATTTGCGTCTCCTTGTCCTCAAATTCTTTTTAATTTTGGCTTACTACTTGGCGTCTTCAGAAGAGAAAGTGTGCCAAGCCCTTTCAGCATACCCGGGAAATGTGTTTCAAAAAAAATGATAGGTACTTTGTATTCTTTACTAAATACACAGCCAAATTGCAAGTAGCGCTTGATTTGAGGATGGACCTAACACATTCTACACGAAGCCTTGCCCAATTCCAGAAATATTATCGAAAAAAGAAGCCGCGAACATTTTGACACAGATTCTCACAAGACAACTCGGTC
Organism: Trichonephila clavipes; assembly: GCA_019973935.1. Taxonomy (NCBI): domain Eukaryota; kingdom Metazoa; phylum Arthropoda; class Arachnida; order Araneae; family Nephilidae; genus Trichonephila; species Trichonephila clavipes. The sequence continues at coordinate 315,834 of BMAU01021236.1, forward strand.
TATACGGGTAAAATGGAGGAAATTACTCTAAAGAGGGAGCACCCATATGATATTCAATTGAAGACCCATTAACAACTTGTTCCTGTCCATGGCTACGTGAAAGGACTGAGAAAGTGATCAAAACTGGCTCCTCGTGACGTCAATGAAACCAGTCACAATGCCAGTTGACGTCACCTGAAAGTTTCGCTATACACCTGCGATAAAATGTATGTAAATGTTCAGTGACTTCCGCGTGAATGCCTCCTAGCAGTACGTTTATTTTTTTCCAGAGTGCGTCCATCACGCCTCCGTAATTACCAATGAAAGATGGTGTGAAGAAGTGATCAAGGAGTATGGCTGGGATTACAAATTTGATACTTATAAATCTACACACAAGCATCGCTTTTTTTTCATTCCAAGTCTGTTTAGTACGTATTAAGATTGCTGCATTTGCGCCAAACTCCAAGGATTGTAAAGCTAGTCTTTTACATGTTTTAGGACCACGGCTTTTGAATAACAGATTTTATTTTGATGCGGGTTAAGCAAATGGATGAGGGGTTGAGGGAGAGTTATATTAACGTCGCTCTATAAAGCAGTACGAGAGCTACTGGCAACAAACCTCGTTATTTTGAACCTCCTAAATTGTCGTCAAGGGATGAGGACGACACCTGAACTGACATCCCCCTCTCCTAACTACCACACCACAACATCGGGAGGACGTTTATTTTTAATTTCGTCAAATTTGAACAGCATAAAAAGCTTTGTGTAGGAATATAATTACATATTGTGTGTGTGTGTGTGTGTGAAGCACAATCAAATTTCCTCAATTTCAACAAATTGGAAAAAACTGTAAAATTTACATTATTTTCTTAAAAGTCTCCTTACTATTGCGAGATTTTAAGATTACTCCGATAAGTCCAGCATTCTCTTTTCAGTTAAATTAGTATCCCCGTATGAAAGGAATTATTATTACACTAGAGAAGTGGCGACAGAAAACGAGTTGACTGGCACAAATTTCTCTCGTGTGAAACCGACTTCAGGCTTATTCCACTTTGAAGGCAGTAAGCAGAGAGTGGCGATGTTGCTGTTAATCGAAGCCTTAGCTCCCTCGTAGAAAGGAATCTGATTGGCTGCAACTTCTTCGCTCGCCACTTACTTTCTTGACGTGAATAAGCCTTTAATCAAAGAAATCCACACACAAATAACACAAATTTTATAATTTTCCTCCGAAACAGTTCATCAAAATAACAGCAGCTATCAAAGTTTAAACAGTTTTTTTTTAAATGCAGCCAAACAAAAAAAAATATCGCACAATACAAGCAAAAAAAATTGGATCAAATAAAATTTAGATTATTTTTCAACCTGGTATTTAGATATACCAGAATAATGAGTTCTTTACCTCTATTTATCATTTAAAAAAGTATTATTTTGAGATAAAACGGACCTAAAGGTAAACATTAAGAATAAAAGGATTTGCATATCCAGGCCACGATTAAAATGCCATTTGTGACTTGGTAAAAGCAGATTCTTCGCATCTGGCATTGACAAAGCACAACTACTAGGAGAAAAAAAAAACATGCAGTGCGCGCGCATTCCACTTTTAACTAAAAAAGATACAAATGTGTGAGAGCAAATACTAGATAATACATTTTAATATGTCTAAAACGAATACCTTTAAATGATATCAACTTTTGCACTACATCGACTTTTTTAAAACATACAGTGGAGTTTGTTTAAGGATGTGTCTTCACGTAACGTTTTAGAATAGAACCCGAATTAGGAATATTTTTTCAGAAATAAAAGTGCTCTGTTTTATTATACTACTTATATTTCACCTGAGTTGATACATTTTTTCTGGTATAAAATGTGTTACCAGAGGTGTAACGTACACCGCCTCATCGTAGGGGGTGCAGGATTCGAAAAGTTATAGTTTTGCAATCCTATGTAAGATTCAGCTTGGAATCCAAAACCTGACTTAGCAGGGGGCCCTTAAAATTCTCCATTACACCACTGTGTGTTACGTATTTTTTCTGCGCTATTCCATAATATTAAATGAGCTATTCTTTCATGTGGTAAAATAAAAAAAATATTTATGTGAAATATTTTGAAATTTTTTAAAAAAAGTAATATTATTAACACGTACGAATTAAAACAGTGCAGATTTTTATGAAAATTTAGACTCTTTTCTGCTTGAAAATAAGTTTTATGTTTATTCAGACTAGTGGCACGCGCAAGGGGGAGGGGTCCCAGGACACCACCCTAAGCCCTTGATTTTTTTTCGATTAATTATAATCTTGTGTATATAGTAAGTAAAATTTAATGAAGTATTTGTTGTTAATAATTAATTGTATTAATTAATGCTCTAATTATTAATTCAACAATTAATTTTTTACTATTTTTTGTTCCCAAAAATCGTCAAAATCAACAGAATATGTTGGACGGCATAATGGAAATGGTGAACTTTCGACCTTGGAACCCCTCCCCCTAGAAAAATTCCCGTGTGAGCCACTGGTTCAGACTCTACTACATTTGGCGATAAAGTTAGTGTTTATTAACGTCGCATTATAAAGCATCACGAGGGCTACTGGCCTCATAATTTTGAGCCTCGATCAAGTAACGAAGACGACAACTGAGCTAGCACTCTCTCTCCAAACTACCAAACCCTGACTCTGAGCCTCGACAGATTTAACATTATCAGTACTTCAACACAGCGGATCTTCAATGACTCAAGGACTTGAACTCATGACACGCCGGCTATGAGTTCAAAACCAGAACTTCTAGGCTACCAAGGCCACCTTAACCCTACGTTTGGCGAAAATAGCATTAATATTTGTATGTATCGAAATTCGATATTCAGAATGATCAAACATACTACAAGCAAAATATTTAGCCCATCCGGTATAGTGGTTAGCGACGGTGACTGTTGTGCTGTAGGGACTGGGTTTGAATCCTGGAGAAGACATGGATGTTTGTAAAAGTAGTGCCTTTGTGGCATGGGAGTACTCTAAACAGCCGTCGAGCCGCAAGTCCTCTCGTGGGGTTGGTGGCAGGGGATGAGAGTTGGGAGGCCCTTGACCCTCCCTCAGTGTGTTCTCCCTCAAAATTAGGTTGGAACACGGCAAACCACTGGTGGCACCATCTAACACTCGCAATCAAAATATAACACTCTCGTCGGATGCTAAATATTGCCGGGATTTAATTTTGCCAAGAGTACTAGAGCCAAATTGATAATGAAGGAATATTTTACATGCCACATAATCATACGACATGCGTGCCAACGATTTTCGCAACCAGAAAATTTATCGACTGCCGGGATCGAACCCGCAACGTTGGGCTTACGAGGAAAGCACGCTACCTCTAAGCCACCGATCCGAATGTGCTAATTTTGATGATTTGGTGCTCTGTATAATTATCAGTTCGGCGAATTTGTCAACCTATTCGATAAGCATTTCAAGATGGTTGAGTATGTATTTAATGAAAAAGAGGAGAAGGTTATTGCAACGCCTCAAACTCGGAAATTATATCAACATCGTACAACCTACATATTATGTGAAAGCAACAAGGACTAAATGCCATGAAAAGGCCTTGGGATGTCCAAAACAAAATAAGATTTCGCAAGAAAGCTAATGTTTAATTAACATATATTTTTAGTTCTTATATCATCTACTTGAAGGTCTCTAAAAATTAATGAAATATCAGACAGTAAGTATTTTAAAATATGTGTGAATATATGCGAGTACAGATGTAAAATTTAATAACATGCATTTAAGTTGAGTAACAATGCATCCGAAGTTGACTACGTCGAACTAATCAGGTCAATTTATTTTCTCGCCGTTTTAACTGACGTCAAGATGTCAAGGTCATGATTAAATGGCAGAGCACACAAAAACAGACTGAAGGCTTCAATGCATAAAATATTTCATTGAATTAAAACATAGTTGTTACAAAAGGTCCCAAATCATAAAATATTTTCGGACGGTGTCAAGGACAGCAGAGTGCGTTAACAATAACACTGTCGCCACAATGTCCTAAACCTGTGGAATTGTAATGAAGCAAGCTGAGATCAGGTTTTTTTCCCACCTCTCTACCGACATTTAAGGCACAGAAATAAATAATTAGTTTGGAAACTAAAATCAAGCCGGAAGCAAACTTCATTAAGATGTTGCTAAAAATGTTATATTTGTCAATTTTTTTCTTTAACCCTTTATCTACCGCATTATGATTTTTACTGCAGTTTTTTTCATGCAATATTTTTTTTTTTGAATTACTACATAGAAAATTAAGGAATACACATAAACAAAATACTCAACTTCGGGAAATTTAATCCGTTAGAGATAATTAATTAATTAAAGATATTCAACCGTAAAATTAATTATGTACACTGTTCACTTAAAATAAAAAGTCAAATCGTTTTCTAAGGTCTTCATTGACATACAATAAAAAAGAAAACGTTTAAATTTCGACATTAACTATTTTTTCGGAACAAAAATGATAATCTTCGCAATCAGCTGAAAACGCAATTTCTGCTATAAAACTATTCGCATTCCCCTCTAAAATACTCATCATAGAACTCGTGCAGCCATACATCTTGGAAGAGTGGATTCCAAAGAATATTCCTACTAAGTATTGTCAGAATATTCGTAAAATTGGTTATTCTATGTTATTTTAAAGTGAGTGGTACTTATAAGTATCGTCGGTTGTGTGTGTGATAAAGGGTTCAAACACTTTGGGCACATTCTACTTTTTCTCTTATAAATTTCATAAAAGTTAATACAGTCAAATGAGACAAGAATGAATTAAAAAATAATATACAAATTTGTTAATTAATGTAGATTAATTAAATAGTTCTCTCTCTCTCTCTCTCTTCTATTTTACGAGTCGAAAGAAATAGCGAAGGCACTATAAAGCAACACGAGGGCTATTGGCAAGGAGCCTCGTAATTTTGAACCATGGTCAAGTGACAAAGACGACACCTGAACTGGCCTCGTCTATATAAATTTCCACACTACGCCAACGGAACGACCTTTCGCCTCGACAGAATTAACATGCATCAGTTCTACAAGGAGGGCCTTCAGCAGTAATAGGATTGAATTCATGACTCGCCGCCCACGAGACCGTTAACTTGACCATTAGGCTACAGCGGTCACCTGTACGGCGGGTCTTCAGCGGTACTAGGCTGGAACTCATGACATGCCAGCCATGAGTCTGTGACCATGACCACTAGGCTACTGCAACCTTACATTTACAGTGGGAGTTAGACATTGATGTAAATAAATTCTTTCTGTCATTCATTTTCTTTAAAAAAAAAAAAAAAAAAAAAAACCTTGATATTTTTACATAAATAATCGTAGGATTTATTTTATTTTATATAAATATATTTTTCATTTTTTATCAATTGCGCAAGTTTAACTTATAACGGGTACTGTTCAGGTTCTACTAATGCTCTTAAAGAAAATATTTAACTGCGGAATTTATTTTAAAAACCGCTTTCCGTAGAGATGCCTTAATTTTAAGCAAATGTAACTACTATTTAAGTAGCTGTCGTTGAGTATGTAAGTTAATAATGGTTAAGCGCTGATCGCTGAACGTGAAATCCAAGTATTCCTTGTTATATATTTTAAATAAAGGTAAGGGTTTTTAAGGTATCCGACTACGTTCGGAACCGTGATTTTCAAAAGCGCATAAATGGATAATTTTCATGATATTTAGTGTCACTTAGATTAGAATATATGCATAAAATTGTTTTAAGGACATTTTGACAAAAAAATTTATTTAAATACAATATTTTGGCAAAAAATTAACTTAGAATAATGTTTTTCCAAATGTTCTCCTTTTGTGAAAAATGCTTCTATTATAATAATATTTTGCCTGTATATAGCTCAGACCTCTCTACAGAGGCTCAACTAGAATTTTTTAAATAGAAGTGGGTTTATTCATATTTCACGACAACAGCGTGGAGTAATTTTAAGAAAAAAACGCCAATAATTATTTCAATTGGTGCTAACTCTGAAAATATTGTGAATTTCTCAAAATTTCTAGCTGAGCCTCTGTAGAGAGGTCTGAGCTATATACAGGCAAAATATTATTATAATATACTCCTGTTTGTGAAAATTGCAACACCACGAAGGACCTACGCGAGTAAGCTGAAATTTTCAGGAAATGTAAAGTAGGGCATGATATGCAAATGATTAGAATTGCAGACCGGTAGCGCATGTGAATGCTGAGCAGCGCCCTCTGAAGAGTTGATCGAACCGAATATAAATAGACGGCTGTAGCGAGGCGTGTATTATTATCGGTGGTTATATGCTAGTGTAAACGTTAACTGAATCTTTACTATGCCTCGTCGACGAAAGGGAGCGAAATTTGAGCAAATTTCGGAGTTTGAACGAGGTAAAATCGTCGGCCTTCGTGAAGCTGGATTGTCTTATCGTGCAGTAGCCGCTCGTGTGCAGCGTAACATCAGCACAATCATGCGTGTTTCGAAGCAGTGGACAGACGAGGGTCGGACAGCTCGAAAATCCGGGAGTGGACCCCGAAATGTGACGTCAGCTCCCGATGACAGACGCCTGGTGCGAATGGCTCAGACGGACCGCACAGCTTTTTCAAGACAATTGGCAGCACAGTGGTCAACAGCTACATGTGTTTCATTGTGTGCTTCATCAATTCGGAGACGTCTGCTGCAGCGTGGGCTGTGCGCGCAAGGATTCCTTTATACAGGATTCCTCTCACGCAAAACCATCGCCACCTGCGGCTACAATGGGCCAATGTGCATAGGAGCTGGCGTGCTGATTGGCAGCAGGTCGTCTTTTCTGACGAATCCCGCTTCAATTTGTGGCACCATGATGGCCGAATTCGTGTCAGGCGCTATGTCGGGGAACGGCACATTCCGGAGTGCATTATCGAACGCCACAGTGGACGAACACCCGGAGTTATGGTCTGGGGTGCCATAGCATATCACGGACGATCACAATTGCTACGAATTGTGGGCAATTTGAACAGTACCCGATACATAAACGAAGTTTTACAGTCCCAAGATATTCCTTTCCTGCAAGGATTGCCAGGGGCTGTATTCCAGCAGGATAATGCCCGTCCACATGTCGCCAAGACTGTCAAATCCTATCTTGATTCGCAGCAGGTACAGCTTCTTCCTTGGCCTGCGTATTCGCCGGATATGTCACCGATTGAACATGTGTGGGATATCGTTGGGGGGCGTCTCGATCGTGATCTTCGTCCTGTTGTTTCGACAGACGAACTTTGGTTGCACATACAAACAATATGGAATACTATTCCGCAGGCAGATATTCAAAATTTGTTTAACTCCATGCCGCGACGTGTAGCAGCTCTTATTGCGGCGCGTGGTGTTCACACAAAATACTAATTTCTATCTATTTTAATTGTTTATTTGGTTTGAAAATGTAATCATTTATTTGTACCATTACCACTCAACTGTGTATTAAATTTCATTCAACTATGATGCTTCCTTCATGGTGTTGAAATTTTCACAAACAGGAGTTTAGAAGCATTTTTCACAAAAGGAGAACATTTAGAAAAAGGATGTTTTTTTTGTCAAAATATTGTATTTAAATATATATAAATCTTTTCTGTCAAAATGTCCTTAAAACAATTTTATGCATATATTCTAATCTGAGTGACACTAAATATCATGAAAATTATCCATTTAAGGGCTTTTGAAAATCAAGGTTCCGAACGTAGTCGGATACCTTAAGGTGAACAGCGACTGCGAAGAGTCGCACGTCTGGAGATACTCGACGGAGATCCTTGTACTCGACGGAGAATCCACCAGGAATAGTGGAAGTAATCAACCTTGGAGCTGACCGAGCTATCAGGCCTTCAAATCCAGATAAGTACTTTCAATAATTTAGTACATCCGATTAAGTGTTAGGATTTTAAATTGCTGACAGAGTTCAGTTACAAAATTGTATATTTTATAAAGAGATAAAAATTGAATAAAAGTAGCTATTTTTCAATTCCTACTATTAGCTCACACTATCTCTATATTTATTTATCTTCGTGGAATTTTCAATCGTTAGTAAAATACATTTTAAAGCGCTCAATAGAGCTAAAATTTTATATACATGATTATTTTGGATGACAATACAATAATTTAATTATAACTGATAAAAATTCATTTTGATTAAAACTAATTATTTAAAGAATTACAAATACACACGTTAGCATTATTTTTGGCGACTTCTGTCAAAACTTGAAAGGGTTTTTTTCTCACGTTTTAAAGCATTCAGTTGAACTGAAATTTTATATAGAAGATTGTTTTGGATGACAATACGATACTTTAATGATAATTAATAAAAATTAATCACCACTTAGTGTTGTGATTCTGTCATATGTATATACATATTTATATTAATTGTAGCCATTTAATAAAAAGTAGCTAAAATAAAATTTTTCCTTTGTTGATCTCTGTAGGAAGTGACTTAAAATTTTTTTTTATAACTTGTTTAAATTTTAAGGTACATTAGCCGCATAACACGCACTCCTTTTTTTTTGTGAAGAAACCTGAAATGTATGTGTGCGTTTCCTTTGTGTGTTTTGAAGTCATTTCTTCGAGATATTATCACAAGCATTTGAAAAAATAGTATACTTCTAGAACCACAACCTTTTAAGTTCATAAGAAATGACATTCCTTTTAAATAAACAGTATTTTAATCTATATAAAAGCCTATTTTTTATGCTAATCTTATTTTTAAAGCTATACTTTTTATACCCGGCGCATAACGCGCACATGTAAATTCCGATCTTATTTTTTGTGCTAAAAGTGCGCGTTATACCCCGGATTTTACGGTATATTAATTTTGAAAAAAGTTATTCACACACATTAAATTCTGCAGGAACTGTTAGTCACTTCTAACGAAAAATTTTAGTCCTTATTCCGAGCAGTACATTTCATAATTTCGAGTATAATAAAAAAAAATGCGTGTATCAGTTGCATCGTAGACTACACAAATATAAAGTTTAAATTGTGATTAAAGATCCAAACAAATATAATAATGCGAGTAATAAAAAAAGATGAAACTTAAAGTTTCACCGTTAGGAAGAAACATTAAAAATGCTGTGGTATGTGCACGGCTCAGAGTTAAATACGAAAATAGTATTTCTCAGTATTGACTTAGCTGGAATGGCGGTTAAGCGAGCCAATGCGGAAAAAGCATTAGCTGAAAATAAAGAAAACGCTTTCCAAGAAGAAGTTATCTTTTCAACTAGGAACCTAGATTAGAAAACATTTATATCGCTAGTGCTATTCGGAGGAACGATTGTATTATTTTAGATTTGCGGAAGTGATATCTTATCTCTGTGCTTAAGAATTACATTAGTTTCAAAATATGTTTGAAAGTTTATCAGTATATGCTAAACAGTAATCCAGCTAAACAGTAACAGCTTAACAAAGGAAAGTACGTACTTTATGAAGGCATAGAACACCACATAAAAAGGAAAATTAGTCATTACAAGCATACAGCAATTTACCTGATCAGATACACCCCAGAGAAATACTTTATGAAGGCATATTTATAACAAAAATTAAGTAAAAACTGGCTACTTGGATGTTTTTTCCCCCGTCTTGCAAGGATGTGCCGGGTTATCGAGTATAGAGTTTTCAGGACTACTGTATTAATTAATATTGTGATTGTTCTCTTTCAGTGTCACAACTGGACTTTTCTCCACGTATAAAATATGCATCATATTTCCTCTTATATGGTAATGTTGAATGAATTTTTAACTTTAGTACTAGGAACTACAATCGGATGGATGTATTGAATTAATACCACTGTCTTTCCAAAATTTCCCTGTGGCCGCGGTAGCCGAGTGGTATAGGTATCGGACCGTGGCTTGCTTTGTCACGGGTTCGAACCCTGTACCACTAAAGACCCGCCGTGTAGGGCAGCGATGCACGTTAAATCTGTCGAGAGCTGAAACGTCCTCCCGTTGGTGTGGTAGTTAGGAGAGGGGGTGCCAGCTCAGGTGTCGTCCACGTCACTTGACCATGGTTCAAAATTACGTGGTCCGTCGCCAAAAGCCCTCGTGTAGCTGAAGAGTGCGACGTTAATATTCAATCAATCCAAAATTTCCCACTATTCAACGTTTTCATTTTAAGTCTCAATTACATTACACGTAGAATGCCGATTGCTCGGCAAAGAAGGGGACACAAATCATTCAAACCTCTAATAATAGAGTTATTTTCTATAGTGCCAAAAGAATCCTAAAAAAGTACTACAGAGGACACTTCTGGTCGAAATTTAACCAGAAGATTAAGCAAAAAGTGTGGTTTGCAAAAGTGGTGTGCAAACTTCTTGATGTTTCAAAATTGCCGCGAGAAAAAAATGTGGCCGATGTTCAAATCGCCACTGGCCACGACTGCCTATCCAAGCATTTGTTGTTGTTGTTGTGTTGTGGCTAATGCCACCTGTCTGACGTAGTCAGAACGAGGCCCACGAAATTCATCGTGGCATGGGCAAGAGGTACGCCTGTCGTTGGCCTTGAGCACCATACAGGTGACAGTGCGATTTAAGCTCAGTGAAACTTCCCCGAAGGGACGATAGATGGCGACACGACCTCTATCTCCACCTCCACAATTTCTGCAAGTGAACTGAAGGGGAGGGAAATATTCTCCAGTTCCTGCGCTAGTGAATAAGCCCACAAGACTACGGACCCACTGATTTAACGAGCACGTACTCCGTGCGCACTCGGAGGGTATTTGGTGACATCGAGCATCGAACCCAGGCCTTCCGGTCTGGAGTCCGATGCTCTAACCACTAGGCTACCCACGGCCCCATCCAAGCATTTAAACACGACAGGCCTTGCCCAGATTTTCCCTGTGTAAACTGTGCGACTCCTATGAAGAAATGGACACCATCCATTTTGCACGCTGCCGGGCACTAAACTCTGGGTGAGTGAGAGAATATTAACATCGCACTGTTCAGCTGCTCGAGGGCTTTTGGCGACGGACCTCATAATTTGGAACCATGGTCAAGTGACGAGGACGACACCTGAAATGGCACCTCCCTCTCCCAACTACCACACCAACGGGAGGACGCTTGAGCTCTCGACAGCTTGAACGTGCATCGTTCCCCTACATGGCGGGTCTTCAGCGGTACCAGGTTCGAGTCCGTTACCTTAATCCCTAAGCTACCGCGGCCACGCACTCAACTCTGGATCCATGTGGAGCAAATATTAGGAGGCAAGACACAAAATATGTGATTTATATAGACTACACTATGGACTTGTGTTTCTTTTGTTTCTTGTTATTTGTCACCACTTTTTCTTATTTTGTTTGAAATTGTCTTGTAATCAATGCGCCACTGGAAATAAAAAAAAATACATTACACAAAAGGAAACCTTTTTTATTCTATACAATGTTTTTATGACACATCAGCAACAAATACGAACGCCAGTTTGTTTACGAGGATCTCCCCCAAAATGACACGGAATGTTAAATAATATGAATACAACAGTCTTTTGGCGACTTATCTCGAAGTTTAAAAACCTAGCCAAGTGAAGAAAACGATAGTTGAGTCAGCACCTCACAAACGCCAGCTTGAGGACTTTGAGTCTGAACAGATTCATCAGTCTACAGATCTTTATGGTATCAAAACTCGAACTTACACGATTCGATTGGGGGGAAATCATAGATTACGAAGCACGCGATCGTAACTTCTGCGCTACTGTGATTTTTATCGTGATCACACGACAGCGCAAAGGTTCAGATTGCGTGCTTCGTAATCTGAGCTTCTGTGCTAACGTGATTCCCAGTACATGGGGGAGGGAGGAAGCAGAGAGAGAGAAAAAAAATGCCTTACTGAAGATCTTTTAATGGATATTGTCCCATATAAAAAAAAAAGCACGAGGGCAGACTAACATGGAAAGATTAGCAATGCCCATTACACCCAAAAGAATACTAATTAACAAAAATTTCATTAAATAGTACGACGAGAAGAAAGCAAAAACAAGTAAAAAATTCAACAAACTTTTAAGTTTGTAAATTTTTGGATTGATTAATCATTAAACGTCTCATTTTGAAGTTACATTCAGTAAATACACGACCAAGTGCCAAAGACGACACCTGACCAGCACTCCACTTTCGAAATTTCCACGCCTTGTCAAAGTGAGGATTTTGTGAGCCTTGAAAGTTGTAACATGCAACAGTTCTTCCACAAGACGTGAGTGTTTTTTAACGTAGCACTAAAAAGCAACGAAGCCCAGAGGCCGAGTGGTAGTGTATCGCGCTTCCACGCCGCACGTCTAGAGTTCAAACCCCGGTCTGGGCAAAGTCGACTCAGCCTTTCATTCCTTCAGTGGGTCGATAAATGAGTACCAAGCTTGCTTGGGAACTGGACACTGGGAGTTTCGCGTCAGACTGACCACCTGCATATGCATCTCAGCGCCCAAGGTCACGAAAACTGGGGCGCAGTAGGCCTTGGTTTTCATGGGCTGTTGCGCCATTGAGTTTAGTTCTATAAAGCAGCACGAGGGCTGTTGGCGACGGACCTCATAATTTTTGACCATGGTCATATGACGATAACGACACCTGAGCTGGCATCCCTTCTTTCCTAACTTTCACACTACAGTAACGAGAGGACGCTTAGGCCTCAACGTATTTAACGTGCATCGGCCTCTCTACACGGCGGGTCTTCAGCGGTACTGGGTTTGAACTCAAGACACGCCAGCCCCGAGGCTGTGACCTTGATCACTAGGCTGCCACGGCCAATGATCATTATGGCACCAGGACTTGACAAAAACAACACTGATCAAGAATTCCGGACCATGGCCACTCGAGTACAGCGGCCACAGCAAATTTTTGGAAGCGTGAAGAAAGTCAGAATTTTTACGTACGATTACAATAAATAAATAAATAAATAAATACTAGATTCACTTTTAAATGTATAAGAACTCATTGATAATTCTGAATTAATTTTTATGTCAAATGTTTTTATTTTCCATGATTTAAAAACAAGCAAACATCAGATATCTTTTCTGGGTTGCCATTTTGTGCATTGTTTAAAAATGCGTATAACGTGTATTGTGTAAAAGCTTTTCCATTCGTATAAATGTATATATTTTTCAGGTAATTCTTTGAGTAAGGAATTATTTCCGTACTCTTTGTACTTAAAATAGCCATACAGGAAAAGAAAACAAATCAAGGCCGCTTTCACTAACCTTCAACTCGTTTATATACGAGCTCCACCTTCCGAATGGGCTTCCTAGAAATAACCTGTGACGCACCTATTGCGGGTGGAAAAACAACGCAGAAGATTCAAAACAATAGAATTACGAAAATGAATGACATTTTAAAATACTATGATTTGAGATATACAATTTAATTTGTAAATAACTGCATCTCATACGACATCTTACGGCAGAAGTGATGTAACTTGTTCATATATGTAAAAGCTCAAATACTATATAAAACAAAATAAGCATAATGATTCATGTTTTTAAACTCCCTTTTTACATTAAAATTATATGAAATAACACGATTTTTTCAAGTATCAGAAAAAGTCATGTACTGGACTATTGTAAGAAATAGCACACTGCATAATTTTGAGAGTACAGTAACTCCCGAAGTTACGCGATACTGAGTGATAACCGCAGAAGTTGAATTCGCTAAGTCAGGGTATGATTTCGCAAGTAAATACATGGAAATTATTTTTTGTTTGGACCGGAGACGAAAGAATATAATTTAGAAAAAAAATTGTTTAGAGTAAAATCTTAGAAAACACAAATACAAAATCGTACACCGAAGTTATTTTGATGTGTAGAAGGTTTCATAAAATCTAACCATATAGCCAGACTACATACAAGAAACTTAACAGAATGGGGGGGGGGGCGGACTTTTCCAGGGTACGGGCTACTTTTAATGTTTTTAAGGTGTTGCAGTCCACCCAGTGGTCCACCCTGTATTAAAATTGTATCTTCCTTTTTTAACACATGCTTTCAACATTGTACCCCTCTTTTTCAAAAAAAATGACAGAATCTTTTTTTACTACAAAAACAAAATAACACAAAATTGTCAAGTTGAATACTTGAACAACTATGAGCGAATGCAAGACCGTGGAGGTATTTAATGCAGAGAAGCAGAGAAGATACGTGAATTGATGAAATTGATTATCGAAAGGCCTTAATTTGTTCCCTGCCGAGTTAACATGATGGACATGACGTCAACACAAGAACCCAATCCCACGGAAGCGCGGGAGAAGAGCTGATCATCAATATTTATTCTCCCCTACAGTCGGCGTGTGGGAAAGTTTCTCCTACGGTGACAGTGAACGTGTTAGGGGTTATCGTTCGCTTCGAATGAATATGTGTCGTCTACCCTTTTATCGAATCATTTTTTAAGTAAACACAGTCACATATCGGTTGTGAAAAGACGATTCTAAAATCTAACTGGCATCAGTGTACCATATATAGGTTTCTTTTAGTAAACGTGTGCTAGGTAAAGGCGGTTACCCCAAAATGTCTTGACAATCCACTGGTCGATCGCGATCGACTTAATTCCAATCTCGGCTTAAAAGGGATGAAAATATCCCCTGATGACCAAAAAGTTGCAATACTTGTCGTAACTATCATGATATTCAACTTTCTCCTAACCATATTTTTAATTGTACTATGCTGGCTAAAAATTCCACAACATAGACCTATAAACCCCACGGACCATCAACTGTTTTATTCGCTAAAGGTTGTTGACACAGCAAGGGCCGTTTTGGACGCCTTCGGTGCCTTCTGATTTCATTGCATGGACAAGACAACAAAAAGCCTGCCGATCAAAAATTTGTTTTTCTCCCGCAAAATTTACGTAGCATGGAGTCTATATTTTCTAAAATTTGTAACCCTTTTTCAATTTAACTGAGGCCGTCTGTCAAATCCCCAACCGTCATTCGATCATCTGACTGAAATAAAGACTCAAATTCTTCAATGTCTTGCTCATGTATTTCTGTGGGCTCATCCATTGTCAGCTCCTGATTGTGAAAATCCGGCAGTGCTTGAATGTCATTACTATCCACTTTTAAATTTATTTGCCTGGCAAGATAGACAACTTTTTCAGTTACGTTATCAATTTCAACAAGATTTAGCACTGATTCCATTTCAGCGATGGAAAAAAAAAGAGTCAACGAGATTTGAAAATCACGTAACTCTTGATTCGAGTAAGTCGATGTATTACTGTATTTTTCTCAAAATGGGGTTTCTTTTATACTCAAAACATTCTTTCCAATTCAAATTTTACCAGACAGCCCTGATATTTTAAAATTCTGTTTTTTATTAAAAAATTCTTCAAAAAAAAGAAAAAAAAATATGGAATATTTTTTCATAAAAGAATAAACACAGATAGCAGAATCTAAAATATACTTTTCATACCAAATGATATACACATAAAGAGCCTCTGCTTCTGAGAGATTCTTTGTTTTCTCTTTAACAAAATAATTAAAATCATTTTATTAAGGTATTATTCAAATTTTGAATCATAAGAAATAATTTAAATATATGTAAAAAGAACCCGAAATTTTTAATAATTCGAGATATAGATGCTTTTGGAGGAAAATTTTGTATATGATACAGCCCATTAAAGAAATCAAGGAACGGACGTCAGCAATTTTGGCTTTAAAAAGACATACCTGTTATGTATCCTGAATTATGGAGTATTGGGAGAAAATGATTAATTGCTTTTCTTACTGGGGAATTGTAGCGCAGTTGCCAATGTCCAAACTTAAAAAGAAAATGAAAGAAAAAGACTAGACACACTACTAACTGAGGAGATTTCAGGTTAAACTTGAGAAGATTGCTGCCAAATGTTGAAAATTTGTTATTGAAGAACCAGATTCCCACATCCCTCTCATTATAAACATTTGTTTGATTATCATAATTTATTTTAGATATTAATTAAATTTTATCTAATTAACATGTGTTTCTTTAGTTTTAAACATTATGTTACTTCACTACAATTAGAAATTGAAATCTTTTTAAGTAGGGGTCTTCAACCTCTTTAACACTCGAGGGCCATATCCGCGGGCCACACGACTGTCAAAAAATAATGTTGTCAGGAAATTTAAACAACAAAGGGAGGGTTGTTTACAAGACTACAATTAATTCTAAGAGAAGAGATGGTGTTACAGATTTGTGTGAATATATATATCGGTTTCAAAAACGTTAAATGGAAGTCGAATTAAAATACTTTGCGAGTAAAAGATAAAGGTTAATCTTTTCTTCGGAAAACTTCTAAAATTTTATGCATATGCAAGATTTTTTACATTTAAAATGATCTAAGATGCAATGAAATTTTTGAAAAATTCGTCCTTTTAAGAGAATTTTATCTCAAAGTGATCCAAAGCATATTAATAAAATGTTTTAAATATCAAGCATAACGGGAACAAGTAATATAAAAAATTTTTTAAATTAAATTCCTACCTAGATCAACAAAGAAAATTTTTATTTAAGCTACTTTTTATTAAATAGTTACAATTAATATAAATATGTACTATATACGTATGACAGAATCACAACATTAAGTGGTAATTCGTTTTTATTAATTATTATTCAAGTATCGTGTTGTCATCCAAAACAAATCGTGCATATAAAATTTCAATTGGACTGAATGCTTTAAAACGTGAGAAAAAAAAACCTTTTCAAGTTTTGACACAAGTCGCCAAAAATGATGCCAACGTGGCTGTATTTGTAATTCTTTAAATAATTAGTTTTAATCAAATAATTTTTATTAACTATAATTAATTGTATTGTCATCCAAAATAATCATGTACAAAATTTCAGCTCAATTGAGAGCTTTAAAATGTATTTTATTAACGATTGAAAATTTCCCCGAAGATAAATAAATATATATATATATATATATATATATATATATATATATAGAGAGAGAGAGAGAGAGAGAGAGAGAGAGAGAGAGTGAGCTAATAGTATGAATTGAAAAAGGGCGTTTTTTACGACAAAAAGCAGACAAGGCAATTTTCTAGAAATTGCCTCAGATTCAAAAGAAGGACCACTAAAATTCCTTAATTACCTTAATTCCTTCCTCCGGATCCCTCCACGGGTGGAGGACCCCTATTTTAAAGTAAGCATAGCTCTATACCAGGGGTGGTCAACCTTTCTGGGAAGAGTGCCTCAATTCGATAAAAAAAGAATTATGCGTGCCACTTCCAACTTTTCCAACAAAAAAATATGAAAAGGAAAAAAAAATAATAATACTTAAAGGTTTATAATGGAATTTTTTTGACAAACATCAAATTTTTAATGCAAGTAGTGGAAATTTAAAAATAATATAAAAACAAGACAAAGTACCCACTTTTTACAGGTCTAATAAGTAAGGTTAGGTATAAAATAAAAATGAGTAATTTCGAACATTTAATTCTAAATAATTCTTAAACAGGTGGGTAACAATTAACCATCAAACCTAGCACTGATGAATCTTGCAAAATGGATAGTAAATTTTTAAATCTACCATAGCTCCGAGCATTATTAGCTTTGGTAGATAGTTCCTGCATTAATGTCAAAATGTGTTGCATCTTTTTTTATCCAAAATCGAGACAAAAAAAAGCAAAAGTTTGTTCACAGAAGATATATGAGGGGGTAGGAAAAATGCAATTTTTTCCTTGTAATCTTAAATTTAAATTATTTAAATGCCCCATTATATCGGAGAGAAAAGCTAAATCCCAAAGCCAACTTCATTCTTGAGAATAGCAAACACTCACTGGGCAGTTCATTAATTTCTTACAGATATTTTAAAACAAGCTCCCTAAGACTCCAAAATCTCACGAGTGCACTTCCCTTGAAAATCCAGAGCAGACAACAATGAAAGGGTATTTACTACATTATAATTTTGTATTGTAATTAAATTGTGTTTAAAAATAAATTTTAATGTGTTTTTATTTTGTCCGAGACAATCGTATTTCAATATAACTGTAAAAAATTGGAATTAATTATTAATTTTTTTAAAATTTTTTTCAATAAGACTTCACGTGCCACTGTTACAAATCAGCCGTGCCTCACTGTGGCACGCGTGCCACGGGTTGGCCACCTTTGCTCTATACCAGGGATGGCGGACCATTGACACGCGGCATAATATTTTGGGCACGCCCCCAATCAAAACGATCAACCACGATTGATTCTTTAATCAAGGAATTTCCAGGGAGATTTTTTTCAGTTCAAATAATTATCAGATAAGCTCAAGTTTATTATGTACCCTGATGTGACATCATTTTATAAACTGAACTTGCCGAAATTCGATTGGTTGGAAATTGATGAATTTGAAATGTAACTTATTGATTTCTAGTCTAGTTCAATATGGATTCAAAAATTTATTGAAACACGAAAAAGTTAAGAGTGGATTGAAACAGAAATCTATATTAACAAGCAATATAAGTAAAAATGCCAGTAACGAAATTTTGAAAACATTAAATTCGATTCCAGATACGTTTAACTGTTTGAAGAGGCAGACTCATGCTATTTTAACCATATTTTCATCGACCTAGACTAACCTTAAAAACTCGTTTAGAAACCATTTAGCAGATGACTTCAATTCAGCATGCATTCTGATAGAAGTAACATCTTACCCAATAATAATAGAATTTATTTGTCTTCCGATCTACAACAGCAGAAATCACACTAATGTTACTTTATATAATTTGAGAGAGAGAGAGAGAATTACACGCTTAACTGAAACATTTACTACTGTAAAATACAAAATGTATTTTTCTTTAGTAAATAAAGAGTTTTATGTTGTTAGTATTTAGTTTTATTATTTTCTCAATAATCACAAGTCAAAATTATTTGTCGGCCCGTCTATACCTCATTAAGCATTTCTCATGAAAAAATGGCACGTTGATCCAGAAAGGTTCGCCACCCCTGGACTAGACCGACACCTGAACTGGCACCCAACTATACAACGTAAAGATTTAGAGCCTCAACAGATTTAACGAGAATCGACCGCGCTTTATGTGATAAGCTTTTAGTACCATCAGAATTCTTAACTCGAGAGAAATAACGTCGGTAAATAGTTCGGAACTATAACCACTTGGCTCAAACGATCGCACGAAGTCGTCTCATCATTTAAGGTAGCGTTCGTCAAACTGTGGGGCACGCCCCCTTGGGGGCACGAGCATATTGTAAAGTTGAACCCCTGCTCTATACCATCCTTCAAAAAGATATGGAATTTTTGCAAACTCATCAACTTAAATATTAGGTAAGCTAGGGTTTACTCAAAACCGAAAAACATGGCAAGTGGTCTATGAGACAAAAAGTAAAGGAACATCTGCTTTACAGCAATATTTCCAGCGTAAATGAAACATTTTCCAAATTTTACATAACGCCATGCAAGAAATGGAGTCCAATTTCCATTTTTAGAACGACAGAATTCTGCTAACAAACTAACGATGTCGACTCCACTCATTAAACTCCAAAGTCCTAATCATGATAGAATAAGGAAAGGTTTTTAAATAAAAAAAAGGGCACAGGGTAACGAAAAAATAAGAAATTAAATCCCATTCCTTGCGTTATGAAAGTTTAATTGAAAGAGAAAAATTTATTAGATAGGTTTAAAAAATATTTGAAAGGACTTATCCTTTTTCCCCTTCTTGAAGATAGGAAAAAACTAATTCAAAAATACTCTAGGTGTCTAGCAAACTTTTTTTCCATAATGTAATCGAAAATTTTCATGAAGTAATAAAGGATTTCTTATAAAATAACAAAAACTATCCATTGGTTTAATCCAAAGTCAATTATAAGCGTCTAGCCAATAAAGTGAGATGGGTTCTTTTTATATTAGAACTTTTTGAACATGTGTGCATTTTTTTTTATACTCCCACTTAATAGTTAGGACGGAAAAATGAGCCTTTGGAGTTTTTATTCAATTAAAATACCAGACAAATTCAGCACTTGAAAAGGAGGCTTGAATGATTCCCCAGCATATTTTTTGGTCGTTAAAATTTTTGAATATTTTTCAATCGTCATTTTTCAAGAGCCAATTTTATACTCAAGAGTAGGATTAATGAAAGTTCGATCTCTCTGAAAAAAATCCTATTTCAATTATAAAAAAAAATTCCGAAGATTAATAAATTATTCTTGAAACATCTTGATCTTATCAAGAAAAGGTCAATATAAAGCAAATTTAAATTTTTTTCTTTTCATACATCTTTAAAAACGATCATTTTACATTTTGAAAAAAGATACGTAATTCTCTCTCAAAATCGCAACCCAGCTTATTAAGGCTGTTTTCGGCAAAAGTACGAGAGCATGAACTAAACGCGAAGCATATTTTCAGACGGAAAAATACCTCAAATTTCATGGAAATTTGAAACACTATAACTTATACATCTGTTAACAAAATATATATAGTGTTTTTAAAAATTTCAAAATATTCAACGAATACTCTATTTCTCTTTTGAATGCGTGAAGGGATAGTTCATTTAACATTAAGGTATAGAAAAAAAACGGGAAAACTTATTGCATACCAGAAAAAATGGGTCAACTCTGTTAAAAATGAGATGTATGATAAAATATGCTACACTCTAAAGGTTAGTGAAGCCAGAACATCATATTAATTTTTCATTTCTTTTATATCTGAAAAAAATGTTCCAAATTCGGGTCCTATTCTTTAACATTGACCGAAGACGGTCTTAAAAAAAGAAACTTAAATATGCTTTTACTCGATTTTTTGGGAGCTATAGCATGTAATATATATAAACAGAAACTTATTTTCTCAAATATATATTATTTTTACACTCATTGCATCGAAAACAGATATTTTATTACTTGAACAATTCAATTCCATTGAAATACTGCAATATTTATCTTCATTTTAATCCCTTAAGTGCCACCGGCGTGTATATACGTCTCGCTCAACCAGTGCGTTTAAGACCCCGGACGTATATATACCTCTCTCCGAAATGCGATCCTTTTCTTCGCATTGCTATCAGTATAACTAATCGGAAGGCTTAAGAATACAACAAAACGATTCTGGCAGTGTTTGCAAAGGATTTACTCATTTCAAAGAAAAATTTGCTTATATATTTATGCCTTTTCTTTTACCCCCTAACACACCGCATACGCACACCTCTGTGAAAAACGGTGGCACTAGGGAGGGGTGGGGGAGAATCGCGAAACTTTTAATCGGCAATTAAGGGGTTAAATTGTTAATTGTAATCTTCCACACACATAAATGTTCTCATTATTTAATCAATATTGAGCTCAAAACCATAACTTTTTGAAAAATGTGCTCAGATGTGCATTATTCTGAAAAATAACTAACATTTTAAAGTTATAAAATAATTGTATGCAAGATCCTTGGAACAAAAACTGCAATCCTCTACTTCACTAAGCCAAAAATAGAAAACAAATTATTAAAAGCAATATTTTAATTTGAATTCTATGTATTTAACTATATTGTACAACTGATGCACTTTGATTACAATGCCAGAAACCATTACCGTATACCTACTTGCTAAGAGTATATTCAAGGGTATAATGAAGACATTATAAATACTTTTTGAATTTTATATAACTATACTCAAAATGCTAGAATCGTTGGATCGTGTAATTTTGTAGTATAGATACGGAAGATGTTTGAAGTTGTGTTCCACCTACCAATTTTCAAGCCTATACAAAACATTAACTTAATTAGTTCCGGAATATTTTAATGTGCCTGCTGTTTGTTCTACGCAATTTCTAATGGAATCTGTATCGAAGCCAATGACCAGTTGAAAAATCTCAATATACAGAGCTACAGATATAAATGTAACGCACAAAGTAAATTTCAAAAATTATTATACCTCCTTTTATGCATTTTTATATATTCTTTAGTAATTAGGTTGGTGCGTATGGAATGTCATATTTTTAAGTGAATATATTAACTACATATCTTTTTATTTTTCAAAAGCTGTTTATTTAATCAAAATATGTTCCACTTGTGTCAATGCACCTTTCTCAAAGAAACTATAATTCATAGATGCTACCTAAATGAAATTCTGATCTTTATAATCCATTAGCTGGGAGAAGGAATTTTTACACACACACAGTCTTCATTTCCATACTGTTTAGGTCAGCGTTTCTCAAACTGTGTGGCGCGCACCCCCGGGGGGCGCGATAACCCTGCGAGGGGGGGGCGAGCATATTGAAAATAAGAGGTTTAAAAAAAATTTGGAAAGTAAAACAAAATGCTTTCTGACATAATAAAAAATACACATTTACACTGATATAATTTATGCATATCATTTGGTGATCATCAAAAATAAAAGATTCCACTTCAAACTCTCATTAGCTATCTTTGATCCTATAACCAAATAAAAAAAGACATTTTGTTTGCTAGAGAGATGAGAGATTTTTTTATTACGTTTCTTTCAACCCCTAAAATACTACTTTTGATTATCATATATTTGATCTTCAAACTTACTGGTATGTTTCACTTCGTCCCTTTTTCTTTTAGGAAAGTTCTAAATAATATTTTTTCTGTTGCTTTTTTTCCATGTGAATGAGTTTTATGATATATGGATAAGCATATTGAGCACTTTGAAGGATTATTTGGCCAAGATGTATTTCTTAAGAGTATTCTGAAACATATAATGCATAATAAAAAACGTTTTACACAATTATTTTTTAGAACTGACCATCTATATTTTCATACTGAATAAACTTTTAACATGGGAGCGGTCGCATGAGGCGCAGAGTCAACCCAGGCTTACGAAATCGTTAATTCTGGGAAAACTGTTTATTCGTTTACAGTGACATTGACAGTATCCTTCTATTAGACAGTCTTAATGGGAACTAAAATGAATTTGTCACAGATACGACTCTTTTTTTTTGAGAGTGGCAAACGTTTTTTTTTACAATCAAGGTACTTGTTTTGTGATCGAGTTCCCTGTGCGACCACTTTTGTTCAAAAATATTTTCTATGAACATGCTACACTTTCCCCCATGAACAATTTTGTGGTTTTGATTGCTGTGTTGTACGACTTATTATGGTTTATAAATGTAAATGAGCAGAATATATAAAAAAAAAATGGGCATCTGTGATCTCTATTGAAGGAAGTTGAAACTGATCAAGCAATTGAAGAACCTGTTGAAATAATGCATATTAATCAAGATAGCGAAAGTAAATATGAGAAAAGCGATAGACATGAAACGTTTGAGTTAAATTGAAATTTTCAAATGCTGCCTTTAGTTTTATTGGATTTTTTCTCAAATTATCAAAGAAAAATTGAAAAGTCCTTGAATTTTCTCTTGATTAAATTATTCACTGGAATTGTGATTTTTACCGTGTATAGTTAAAATAATTATAAAATAAATTATAGTTTAAAAACAAACTGAGATAGAAAAACACGCTTTTATAGTGAATCGAACTAAAAAGTAAAAAAATAAAAATATATATATATTACTTAAAAGTAACATACAAAATTTAATACTTATCTTGTTAATTTGTACGGTTTATAATTATGATCGTATTGTAGCTTTAGCGCCCCAAAGTGCATTATTATTGCATTCAATATATTACTATTTTTTAGGGGGGCGCCATAAAAATTATGATTGAAAATTGGGTCGCCAGTTGTGAAAGTTTGAAAACCACTGCTCTTAAGGGCAGAAATGCTTCTCTTATGATTCGTTAGGAGGTGTGGTACGTTCGCTGTAATTTCAATTGTTTTCTCTTTTTTTCGCCCTCAAATCTTTGGCATCCTAGGCATGTGCCTAGTGCGTCTAAGTGGAAAAGCGGGTCTGGGAAAATCGCAATAATAGTAGCCGTCAGGAAGACGATAAATGGCCAAACGCATGCGGGGATTTGCAGCACCATGGCACGTATGCAAAATTTCTCACTTCTCCCAGAATTGCTGCAGGGAGTACCGGCCATTGTGCTCCAGAACATGTGATTCACGCATGATGGTGCACCTACACATTTTTTCGATAGCGGTGCGTAATTAGCTCCTTGCTACATATCCCGAGAGGTAGATTGGATGCTGCAGACCTGTTGCTTAGTCTCTTCACTCCGCGGATCTCAATTTTATGGATTTCTTCTTCTGTAGCCATCTGAAATCGCTTGTGTATGAGACGCAGGTGGCTACAGTGGGGGATCTCACTGCATGGATAGTTGTCTCTTCAGCTGACATCGCCAACTTATAATAACCTCGATTGGCTAAAGATCCGGTGAATACGCTGGGTGCTGCACAAAATTCCATATTTTAATTCATTTAATCTCTAATGCGGCTGAGGGTTATCGTAAAGATGTATTCAGCCATGCCGATTGACAAATGTGTGTGTAATGGGGGTGCAGTTTTCAATTTTTTGTGCATTTCATTAATTGTACAGGGAGTATAATGGATACAGTTGGATTCGTTTCCACCTATGCTTTCAGAGCATCTTTTTTTAACAGATGTTTTGAGTCTTCCACGCCGTTCATTTTGAAGGGAAAATAATCACCAGACCGAAATTTTAAATCCAACGCTTTGCTTTTCGATCGTTAACAATACTTTCCTCAAATGCCTGAATTATATTGCGAACAGTTTCTGCAGTG
Source organism: Trichonephila clavipes (assembly GCA_019973935.1). NCBI lineage: Eukaryota > Metazoa > Arthropoda > Arachnida > Araneae > Nephilidae > Trichonephila > Trichonephila clavipes. The sequence continues at coordinate 340,345 of BMAU01021236.1, forward strand.
TATTACTAAGTTTATACTCATAGAAAAATATTACCCGAATACCGGTTAAATTCACATCCCAACGAAATTCAAAACAAATAACAAAATGGAACACTCTTGCGAAGATCTTTGTCAAAATATGACTCTGACAATGAACAATATGACTATAAACGAGGTTATGCTAAAAGTAAAGGCATAACTCAAAAAGGGAAGCAAACATCCATATGTTAAGAGAATCCTGCATTTCATGTTCTACCTAGTAAAATGTCTAACGCAAGTCAGGGGTCTTCAACATGTGGTCCGGGGGCCACGAATGCCCCCTCATTCGAATTTGAGACAATTTTTTTTAAAAAAAATGCCTTGTCTGCTCTTTGTTGCAAAAAAAGTCATATCTTTTCTGTTATTTTTGACATTTAAAACATTTCACTGGTGTGTTTGATACCCATATGAGATAAAATTTTCTAAAAACGACGAATTTATCAAACATTTCACTGTATCTTAAATAATTTTAAACATAAAAAATCTGACTATGCATAAAATTTCATAAACTTTCGGAGAAAGACGGACTCTTTTAAACAAATTTTCAAAATATTTTAATTAGACTTCCATTTAACTTTTTTGTATATGTACACACAAATTTGTAAACACCATATCTTCCCTTAGAATCAGTTAGTCTTGCAAAAACGAACCTCCCTTTTATTTATATATATATATTTATAAATATATATATTTATATATATATATTATTTATATATATATATTATATATATATATTTATTTATATAATATATATATATATTTATAATATATATATATATATATATTATATAATATATATTTATATATATATATTTATATTTATAATATATATATATATATATATATATATATATATATATATATAAATTCCTGGCTTCAATATTTTTTACAGGCCTTGGAATCACCGCGAATCATTGTAAATTTACTAATTTGGTCATTGAGCGTGAAAGGTTGAAGACCCCTAACGTAAGTGATGTTCTATAGGTGTTGTCCTAAGGGGACACAATACGATTCAGTTGACAAAAATCGGTCAAAAAATAAAATCTAATTTCTTTAGCCTAAATTATTTTTTATGTACTTTTTACAAACTAAGTTTAAAAAAAAAAAATTTATATTTTTGAAATAGATAACTTAGAAGTGGGTTTATTCATATTTTACGACAACAGAGGGGAGCAATTTTAAGAAAAAAACGCCAATAATTATTTCAATTGGTGGTAACTCAGAAAATAATGTGAATTTTTTAAAAATTCTAGTTGGCCTTTGTAGAGAGGTCTGAGCTATATACAGGCAAAATATTATTATAATAGAAGCATTTTTCACAAAAGGAGAACATTTGGAAAAAAGATTATTCTAAGTTATTTTTTTGCCAAAATATTATATTTAAATCAATTTTTTTTGTCAAAATGTTCTTAAAACTATTTTATGCATGTATTCTAATCTGAGTGACACTAAATATCATGAAAACCATCCATTTATGCGCTTTTTTAAAATCACGGTTCCGAACGTAGTCGGATACCTTAAGTTACAAAAAATGTTTAATTTGAATTAAATATCTCTAAAGCTATCGGTTTGTTATTTTGAATCACGGAGAAATGACAAACACGATACCTGAATTGGTGCTTCCATGCCAAGCGATGATTTTGAGGCTTACTTTAATTTAAATTCGTACGACAGGGCTTTAGATAGAATGAACATTAGAACTCTCAACTTGCACATCAAATGTTACGTCACCAAATAGTAGAGAATGATGCCCCCTGACAGCTGAAACATTTCTGATCATCTTTTGAAATGGAATTTGACATTACAGACTTATTTTCCGATAAATCGGTAACATATAGAGATTGAATTACGAAAATAAATTCTATTGGGAATTTGAAAAAAAAAATTTGGTTCGTAACATAATCCCTATTTTCCAGTTTTGCAACTGACATATATTCAAAACCGAAACGTTATTTTTTCCCCTGTCAACATGAATAATACAGGGTCTCGCCCATTGGGCTGTCTAATCTATATATCGTCAAAAATTATTTCAATAACTTGATTCTCAAAACTGTCCGCCCATATCTAATTCCATATTATGAGTGATTGATCTCGTCAATGCTCGAGTGGCAGAATGAATGGCAACTTCGACAGCAACACTTCGAATATGTAACGGAATTTTTTTTTTTTTTTGAATAAAGGCTATTTATTGTACGAGAGAGGGTGGACCACATTTTTAGTAAACTTCAGGAATCAGTTTTTATGGATCAGTTTCATCCCAATACATTTCTTTTGTTTGTTCGAGCATGAATATATTATTCATCAGCAATTTCAAAGAAAAATATTAATTAATATTTCCTTTTTGTTACGTTAGAGATTTTGAAGCATGTGCAATTATCTAGCTTGCATTGCACTGAGAAAACAACCTTAAACTTCAGATACTGCAATCTGTTCTTTAAAAATCGAAAGGAATAAGAAAAACTCAGTATTTTTGAAGAATCAATGTTGCTATGATTACGTGCATAATTGAAGAGTTGGTGTTGTTTCTAAACATGGTCCCCAAGTGAAAGAATATTGATATTTATCAGACAAAAATTGTAGATATATATGAACATTTAATATTAATCCGAGATATCCAATTCCCCCAAACTTTCATAGAGAAAAGGGAAGTATTTTTTGTGTTTAAGGCTTTCTTCTCTTTTTTTAATGTGTATACAGATATAACCTTTAGAAGCTTTGATTATATTTCCTCCTTATATTCAAACCTTAGTAAATCTTATTAGATTCAAATATTTGAACACCTTAAATTCACAAACTTTGTAAACCTCTTCAAATTCAAACTTCAGCAGCCTTCCTTAGATTCAAACTTTAGTTGACCATTATTCTATCTTAAATTCACCAAAATTCCGTTGGTCATTATTCTATCAATCGACCAGCAACAGACTATGGTAAATTATGTTCAAAATTATATTATTGCTATACTTTCGAAACTGATAAAAAGTAATAAAATAATCGCGAAGTTCTTTAATGATGTGATCAGTAATCCAAAAGATAAAATGAAAGTTTATCAAAAATAATCAACCCACATATGATTAAAAATAAAAGATTTTAAAAATTAAATTGATTCAAATGCATTAGTTGCCATTAAATAAACATATTGATGTTTCGTGTCAAGATATTCTACATTACCCAGCTGTTTGCCGGCAGCTATGATACGAAGACATAGAAACTAATTAATCTGATTTGATAGATTGGTTTTTTCTTTTTCTTAAACTACACAGAACCGCTTTTGTTCGTTGTTTAGTGAAGATTTTATCTTTTTTCAGTTGTAACCACTTCGATAAGCTCACTGGCGCATGTCGTGTCAATTAATCATTACTCAGTCAGTCATAAATAGTTTAAAACTTAGGGTAATCCCCAAGACAGTCAACAGATGTGGGATTTAAGCTTTATTTACGATTGCGTGGGTTTTTGAAAAACATCTAATTTTTTTAGGTCAACATCTACGGGTAATTGAAAAGAGACTTCAGAAAAGTCAAGACTATAAAGAAAACTTTCCTCTTAAAATAATAAAAATATCCACTTTGTTTTTAGATTGCTTTAATGGTACCTTTTTCATTGTTCAGAATAAAATAGTAGAATATTTATATTGGAATTTGCTGTGTTCTCATAAATATCAAGTATTCTGAATCTTAGTTTTACTCTTCCACAATTTTATATTATCGATTTAACATCGTTCTAAAGAACGAGTCAATAGTGACGGATTTCACGATTTTGAACAAAATATACTATTTGAAAAACGAATTATTGATCAAAATTTGGTGATAACTGGGACGATATTTAAAATAGAGTCACTCGCCAAATTTCCACACCTTGAGGAACTGAAGATTAAATCAATTCCAATATTGCACACGACATAATGGTATATATATTTCGGGTGGAATCAAAACATATTTATACCACTAAAATCAAACATTTTTTTGAAAAAAATTGGAACTGAAAATATAAAAAATTTTAAAAGGGAGAAATGTAAATTTTTTTTAAATGTTGATCTAAAATTAAACTTTCCATTATGAGGTGAAATTATTAAGTTGGTGCCACATTCAAAACCCCCACACCGTTTTATACAATGATTTTGTACTCTAGTTTTAAATTCAGCTTACATTTTGCAACCCATATATCTTCGCAGAATGTACAAGATATGCTGAAGTATATATTTCGAAAAGTAAAGTGTGAAAATAAAAACCTGAATATATAATTTTTCAAAAAAAAATAATCTCAGTTTGTTATCTTAACTTTAGAGTGATATTTTATACCATAAATTGCTTCATAAAAAAAGGATTAAATCATTTTTAGTCGAAACTTTTTTTTTCAATTTTTTTTTTTTGCCAACCCATATAATCTGAAATGAGTGAAATTGTGATGTCAAAGTTAATGTTATTTTATAGATAATTCTAAAAATGCGTTTTGATTTTTTTCTCTCAATAAATAAACAAATATTGATTAAGTTGTTTACCATTTTACACATTTTAATCACTTTTATCGATAAATAATACCATGTGTCAAATATAATTATGCAAAATTAATCATTTTCAACATTAAGCTTGTCACACCCAAACTAGCAAACGTAAATCAATTTCTGAATTGGAATAATTATTGCATGTTTTTTTACTTTGAAATTTCTCCTTAAAATATTATAATTGCTTTTTATTTTATTAATTATTTTTCCGTCTCATGATAGTTATCAAAAGTAAAATCACACGTATAAAAAAAAGGAAGTTAAGACTTATAATTAAAAAATACACTATCTTTAAGATAATCTACTTAAAACTGACTGAATATAATTATAGAATAAGTAATGTGTGTTACACACATTTGCTTTTTTTACATGAAATATTTAACCAGTTAACTGTGATTCACGTGTATACTCGTCTTGGAGAAGCTGCAAGATTTTCTCTCATGCCGAGTACACTCGTCAAGCGTAAAAAGTAGAGATCATTGGCTATTCAAATTGTAATTTTTGAGAAAAGCCAAAGATATTCTCAAATTTTAAGATGTTTAGAATATTTTGAGGGCAGGCCGAAGTAAAATAAATAATTTAAAAAATAAGAAATTTAAGATTAACTCATGCGTCCCCCATATATACCGGCTGAAACAGAGTATACGTTCGCACGAATTTATTTGTGTGCGAAGATAATGTGTTTTAGATGATAGCCAAAAAGGGGCATAGGCAAAAGTCTTAAAGTTGATTTATAATAGGGAAAGGGATTTATAATAGGAAAAGGGATTTATATAATATGGTATGGTCAGCCACGGGACGCCAACCAGGCTCTGAGCACTGGCGTAGCAAGCTCTGCGGGGCCCTGTATCAAAATTCCTTCGGGGGCCCTTTTGTAAATATAGGTGCCCTGCTAGTGGGATTGTAGTTACTATGTTGGGGCCCCCGTATAACTGATAAAGCTGATACGGCGGTAGCTACGCCCCAGGCTCTGAGCCTATTGTTAGCGGCTGGCCTGTAGTTACCTAATTATCGAGTGGTGTAAATGCCAGTTGTTTAATGTTAGAACCATGTGCTGGCATTAGAGTAATGGCCCAATGCCGTGCTGCTTAAGTTATTTTATTAGAGGTGGGAAAAGGCAAGGTTGCTTTCTGGTAAGAAGACTGATCAATCAATGAGTGTTTACGTCTCTCAGTCCATGATTTTTGACGGCCTCTAAAATTCTTAGATAGCCATAAAAACTTAGGGGTGGAAGGACCGTCGACTTCATGAACCCGCGCGCGATCAAGTTATATAAATATAAATTAGTTTATATTCCCGGACAATAAGTATTAGTAATAAAATTGGCGATTTTATATAAAATAAACCCATTTTTTAATACAATATTTTACCAGCGACACTTACTCTGTGATTGACGAGTATACTCGTCATTGCTCGATTTCCGTGATACATGCAGTTGCGCTCTCTCAAACTTGCCGCCACAGGTAACCGGTTAAGACTGTCTTCGGCTAATGTTAAAGAATAGGACCCAAATTCGGAATATTTGCTCATATATACAGAGTGTTTTTTTTCCAGGTATAGAAGTTTAAGTTGGCATTACTTTCCAAGATGGCGACCGATTTAACAGCTGTCAAGTGATTTATTCTCAGTTTGGTTTGGCAATTCATCATGAATAGACTCACGCAAGAACAACGCTTTCAAATTGTGCAATTTTATTTCGAAAATAATGGTCGATTTTCATAAGCGAATTTTGTTTAGCGATGAAGCGCACTTCTGGTTGAATGGCTACGTCAACAAACAAAACTGCCGCATTTGGAGTGAAGCTAATCTACAAATGTATGTCGAAACACCGTTACATCCAGAAAAACTGACTGTTTGGTGCGCTTTATGGGCTGGTGGAATCCTTCTTCAAAAACGATGAAGGCCACAACGTTACAGTCAATGGTGATCGGTATAGAGCCATGATTACTAACTTTTTCATTCCTGAATTGAACAATCATGATGTCCAGGAGCTGTGGTTCCAACAAGACGGCGCAACATGTCACACAGCTCGTGCCACAATCGATTTATTGAAAGACACCGTTTAGTGACCGCCTAATTTCACGTTTTGGACCTGTGAATTGGCCTCCAAGATCTTGTGATTTAACACCGCTAGACTATTTTCTGTGGGGCTATGTAAAGTCATTGGTCTATGCGGATAAGCCACAAACGCTTGACCATTTGGAAGACAACATTCGCCGTGTTATTGCCGATATACGGCCACAAATGTTGGAAAAAGTCATCGAAAATTGGACGTCCAGATTGGACTACATCCGAGCCAGCCGTGGCAGTCCTATGCCAGATTTCCTATTTAAAATGTAATGCCACAAGATTATCTTTCGAATAAAAAAATTCATGTCAATCGAATAATACATCGTTGTTTTATTGCAATTTAAAGTTCTATACCTCTCAAAAAAACACCCTTTAAAAGTAATGGAACGTTAAAATTATATTCTGGCTTCACTATCCTATAGAGAGAATTACTGATTTTATCATACTACTCATTTTTATCTTAGTCGACACATTTTTCTTTTATAAAATGTGTTTCGCATTTTTTTTTCCTATACCGTAATGTTTAATGAGCTATCCTATCACATTTTAAAAGGTAACACTAATTATTTATGAAATATTTTCGAATTTTAAAAACACTATTATAAAAAAAATACACGTGTGTGCGAGTTATAATTTCACAAATTTTTATAAAAAATGAGGCAATTTTTCTGTGCGAAAATGTGTTCCGGTTAAGTTCACGCTCTCGTACGTATGGCGAAAACAGCCTTAAAAGATCTTTCATATGTTCGTATTAATATTTTAGAACAAAAACCTAACAGCCTTTTTATAAATATCAAAGACAGAATGCATTCAAGGTAAGTGCTTATATCACATACATCAAAATTATCCAAATATGACAAATATTTTGATATGTACCATTTTCAAGGATATTAGACATTTTTTTTTTAAAAAAAGGATTGTTGCTCTTAAATTGTAAAAACATTAAAGCTTCTTGTAATTTTGAGGGTTTTTTTTTACTTCCTTGCAGCATAAAAATAATTTTTTTAAAAATAGTTTTAAAAAAAAAATTTCCAAACAACTGCAGCTTACATTCGTAAAAATTAAGAGTTCTATCCTCTAATATATAACTAAATATACTCATTACGTATCAAAATTTCAAACATATGAATTCAATGAAGAAACTTTGAAAATGAAACTAAAAATATCTGCACTGTAAAACCGAAAAATCAAATTTATTCAGTGATGCCATTCATTAATTTAAAAACATTAAATTTCATTAATGTACTTTCATCAACAATAGAGGATATTCTTCCTTTTAGTAGTAACCTGATTTTTAAAAAGGGGAATTATACTCAACCGGTAACAGTTGAGAGTTTTCCGAAATCGTTTGGCTTTCCTTGTGTATTATTAAGTTTTTCTCTGAACTCCGAAACATATTTATGTTTTTGAATGAGAAAAAAAAATTCTATCAGCATATGCTTACAAAGAAAATTTTTCGCAGTGGTTAAATATGGCACGGAAGCTCGCGTTCATAAATTTAAATAAACGACATTATGAAATATTTTACATTGTTTTTTAACAAAGACTGGTTGTAATCTTTCGTAAGAGTTATTGTTTTAAATAATGGAATACAGTTAGATGATTAAGAAATGAAATTAATATAATGATTAAGAAATGAAATTAATATAATCATTCTAAGACTTTCTCTTTTTACTCCAATCCTTTGAACTTATTTTCTGAAACTTTAATAATGATGCTTTTTTTAAAGATTATTCCAAAACTTCGAAGATTAAAACTTTGCTTTCATGACAAAAAAATTATCTTTAGAACATTTTATTACAAAGAATAGTTTTCTGTGATTTTCTTGTTTTAAATATTATTTTCAATTATTTTAAGTTACTTAATGAATTTAATTTTCAAACATTTAATATTTAAAAAAAATTATTCAAAATTATTTTTATAGATATTTTTTTTAAATATTTAAAGAACGCTCATAGCATACCCCCCTCTTCTACATTAAGAAATACATAAAAACAACATATTTGTTCAGTTTCAAAAACTAGTGCTACTAATAAAGACACAAAAATACAATGTAGTTAAAAAAATTTCTTTTATTCCAAAAAATTTTATTTGAAAAGTCTAAACAAAAATTTTCTCAAAAGAAAAAAAAAATTACATTTCATAAAATTTTTTTTCTTTAACTAAAATCTTTAAAAAAAGAATAAAATTAGACTCAATCTATTTCACACACATATAGAGATGCAAAAAAGTTATTTAAAAATATTTAAAAAAGCTTTTTTCAAAAAAAAAAAAATGTCGGGGATTTTAAAAGGGAGAGGGAAAAAACATAGCTGGATGTCTGCTAAATTCATGCTTTTATTTAAATCATAAGTTCAACAATGCATTTTAAGCTATGGACATCAAAAAATTTTCTCTTTTATTCAGAACAGTAAACATGCGTGTTAGAGCAAGGATAGTAAAAAGCTGTCAATACGTTTATTGAAACATGTAAAGAGGGCGCTAAACATTGAATGAACGAAACATATGAATGAAACATCGTAACATGTGCACATACTACAGAAATATTATTTATTAAATATAATGCATTTTAATAAAGAGGAACTTCATTTTTTTAATTTTACAAAAGTTATGAAACACACACAAAAAAAAAAGCGCGGATTGAAATTTCGCGTCTTATTTCTTCCTAAAAGAAATCATGTACCGATCGATTTTTCATTTTTTCAATCGATTAAAATGGCTTAACACGGATAAAACCACGGTTTTTTAATCGATGACAATATATGATCTATAAGTTTTTACCGTCTGATTAAAATATAAAATCGAAAAATATACTCATTTTTTCTTGTGAACAAAAGAATTAAAGTATCGTTAAACATGTTTTTTATTTTAAAAAAATTCGAAATTTTATTATAAGAGTAGCGGAATTTCAATATTAAAGAATTTTAATATGCAATATTTTCCTTTTCGACTTTTTGTTCGAGTCGAAATTTTAAGTATTATCAAATATAATAGCTGAAAAATAACGATATGAAGCGAAGTATTCGGAAAATACTTCCAATGGAATAAAATCAAGTATAGAATTAATAAAAAAATGCATTATGGAAACATTTCTTTTTTATGATTCGATATATTATGCACAAGGATTATTAAAAATTTATTTAAACCATGAGAAATATTTTAAAATTGAATTTTATCAAAAAATACCAAACGATTTTTTTTTTTTTTTGTGCTTTGGAATTAATTTAACTTTCAACTGCGAGATTGTGTTGCTTTTACAGAAAATCGAGTTTTTTTTTTTTAAAGAAATACTAATTAGTGTTCTGGTGAGCTACCGCACGAAACTATCTCTCACAAGTAGGAATCCCAGATATATCTGCAAACGAACGGAACGATGCGGCAGTTAAAACGCGGCAAAGCGCAATTGAGATTTCCTGCTGTAACCAGAAAGCGGTCCATTCATTGGCCAAGCTAACACACACATCATGCAGATATCTATAACAGCGATACAAACAACTCACCAGATAAAATCCTTACAGTGAGAACAGAAAGTCGGCTGCTTGAAAAATCTCGGAATGAATTTGTGGTTCTTGATCACCGAAACGTTCTTTTTTTTCAAAGCACCTTTTCTGACGCGACCCAGTTGGAAATAGCCTAGCGCCTGAGACTCACTTTCGTCTGCCATTTTGGCCGACTGACGATGATCGTCCTCTGAAATCGTTTTCTGCAGCAGAAAGACTCATTTATTTCACCAGCCCTTTCTGGAGTCGCCAAAGCGATCGAGAAAGTCGCCAACATTTGATGCGATGAGGAGGCTCGGACGAGTGTTCTATTTGGCGAGGAATCGCCGCGCGCTTTCATTCTGCGTTTGGAATTTTAACCAACCCGTAAGTGTCGATCGATTGAATCGCAGAAATGATAAATTAAAAGGACTCTCGCGTCTCTTCACTCGATATTCGGAATCAAAATTTGAAATTAGATCTGGAATTCCTAGAATGAAGCGTCTCCCTCTCGATGTTTGATTAATCGCTGTAAAATCTCTGCGAAATTGCTTTCCTACATGCGGAATTAGATAAAATATTTTCTAGAGTGATATATATATATTTAAGTTAATGTTTTTTAGCTCCTTTTGGACAGAAGATCTTTAAGTAGTAATATGAGCAAGAGATTAACAGGTCGATAAAAAATATTTACATAAATCTTAATATATCGAGGACATGTATTGGAACAAATATTTTAACTCCACCAAAAACTATAAAAGGGGTTTAATTCTGAAATCTATTTATATAGAGAACAAATTAAAATATCCAGTGGGTGTTTTTTTTTGTGATTGACGCCGGAAATTTTGAATATATATTCTACAAGAGATCCTTTATTATATTTTTTATATAATTCTATATTTAAAACTTTTTAAATAAAATTTTAATTTCACGTCCCTGATTTTCTATGGGTACTTCTGTAGTCACCGAAATGGTATTCCTATATTCAGATGCTTCCTCCATGGTAAAATTTCTTCCCTTTGCTACATATTCATTAAATAAAAGGAAAATAAATATCATGAACCTTTAATCAAAATTTAAAAAATAATAAATATCAGCTTTTTTTTTATGTTACATGTTCAGAAAAAACAAAACAAAACTGGAAAGCAAAATTTCAAATTCTTAACAATAGGTAACTAAAATCCTCGATAGATAACTTTATATTTTATTTCGATTCATTTTAATTTCTAAATTAAAAATGTAATTAGTATTAATTTTTAGAAAATTTAAATAATTTTATTTCGTTAAAATTATTGAATTTTGTAATGATTCACACACATTTTATTTTCTTGCACCCCCTCCTACCGTTGAAAAATATTTAATATATGATTACTACACATCTAGTAAAATGATTAATATTTTATTTGTGGGGAGTTTTGGAAATTTTAATTTTTTACGATATAAAGCCTTTTCTAAGAAATTAGAATATAAATTATAGAGCAATAGCCTCAACATTACACCGCTTCTATTAGATCTATCCAAATCATAAACCAACATCAAAGTCCGATACTTATCATTTTACTATTACTAATATGCTTTTTAGTTATTCATTTGTTTAAAATCAATACAAACATTTTAAAATTCAAGAATACGGTAGAAAACCATACTTAAAATACTTAAGGATTAATTGGTCTGAATTAAAAATATTGATTTATATATAAAAAAAATGGTTATTTACTTTTACGCCATACTAACACCAATAAAATGTCCAACTTACTTTTCTTGCTGTTGTATCGGGCACTTCCAAGAGGTCGATACCTGCCAGAAATAAAATTCCGCTTACTGCAGCTAATATGTCTTGTAATTTTGAATTCTAACCGAATCACGTAGTCGAATCCGGAACTGGCATCCAATTCTTAATATCTACATCGCATGAAAGTTAGGATTCTGATCTTCGGTGGATTAAACAGTCATCCATCCTTCCATACAACGATGATTTAAGAGAAATTAATACTCGAACACGTGGCATGTTTGAACAGTTGCCTACCGTATCATTGCACCCATTTAATTCCATTTTTTGAAGCATTGGTTAAAAAAAGGCCAGGGTGTATTAATTTAAAAGTATACTTTCGAAGCATTGTGGTACTCCCGCTGGCATGGTGTGGTAGCTCGGAGATGAGGTGCTAGCTCAGGTGTCCTCTTCATCACGTGAGTATGGTCCAAAATTACGAAGTTCATTCGCCAATAGCCCCCTTGTTGCTTTAAAAATGTAATGTAAATAAAATATTAAAAATCGAAATCAGATTAATTCGAGGTATTGCGATTTGAATTGACGTCACTCTCGAGTTGTATTTTTTCTAAAGGGTTTCATTTGCTCTTAGATAAGATTACCTGAGATCAAATGACTATTTATATAGGAAAATACCAAGAGCTACATTATATTTGTAAAAGGTCCGTAAAACAAGAAACAGAATATTTTGCTCGAGGTTTATACGATGGATTTCTGAAGAACAACCTCAGAATTTTGAGTCACAATTAAAGGTTTGAGCCATGACTTTGATTTAGATTTTAATTTATATCACACTGAGAGAGAGAGAGAGAGAGAGAAGCAACACGGTGACTTTGAACGATAACCCTCGTAAATTTGAAACACTGTCAAGTCGCCTTAAGCCGCATTTACACAAGGCAGTCAGCGTTGAACGTCTAGCCAATCAGAGACTTCATTTTGGGCGAGATGAAGTCTCTGATTGGCTCGACGCTCAATGACGCTCGTGACTGTCTTGGCGTGAATGCAGCTTTAGAGCCACGACAGATTTAACTGCATCATCCCCTCTACACGGCTAATCTTCCCTGGCATCAAGGCTCAAACCTGCGACTTGACAGCACCGGCCACGAATTTGTAACAATGACCCCTGTAGCCTAGTGGTCAAGGTAACGGACTCGTGGCCGGCTTGTCATGAGTTCCAGCCTAATACCGCTGAAGACCCGCCGTGTAGGGGAGGTGATGTACGTTAAATCTGTCGAAGCTCAAATGTCCTCCCGTAGGTGTGGTGTGGGAGTTAGGAGAGGGAGGTGCCCGCTCAGGTATAGTCTTCTTCAATTGACCATGGTTCAAAATTATTAGGTCCAGCCAGCTGGGTGACGTGGCTGGATTTTCGCTGACATTCTGCATCTAAGGTTGTGGGTTCGACCTCGGCCCAAGTCGGTGAATTTTCCTGATGCAGAAAATCGACAGCGGCCATGTCGTATGATTATACGGCATGTAAAAAATCCATTGAGTGCCTGTTTGACTTGGGTACTCTCGGCAAAATTAAAATCCTAAGTACGGTTTCGCATCGCCAGAGCTCAGGAGAGCAAACTGGGCGTCAAAATTACTTGTGGTAATTGGTATCGCCTATATCGTGCTGCACTAAAAAGTGATATCAGCTCCTGGGGAATGTACTTGGTCTTCAAAGGTTAAATACCAATGTGCTGCCTCATTAGAGAAAAAGAATTACGAGGTCCGTCACCCAAAACCCTCGTGTAGCTTAATAATGCGATGTTAATATTCACACAATCACTCTCTTGGCTACCACGGCTTCAAAATTTAAGAAAGGGTACTAACTAGAATGTCATCCTCGTTTTCTACTGAAAGTTTTAAATCACAAATTCTGCCAATAATCCACGTGTAGCTCTGTAGAGGGGGAAAATGTAAATGTTACTTCTTTTGAATTTGTACGCAATAAAAATAAAAGACTTTAAGAGTATTTTTGTGTGAAATGTGTGTAGAAGTATCTAGCCTTTTAATAAACACAATTTAATTTGAGCAAATATTTAAATGTATTTGAAAAATCCTCGGAAACCTTTAATAATCGAATATTAAATTTATATTTTGCATATATCAATGTTAATATTTTAGAAATTAGATACAGAATCATAGAAATGCATTTTGTCAACCCGTAGATGGAACCTATGAAAAAGCTCTAATATTACGCGTATAATTCAATAAAAAAATAATTAAACTGTATTGCGAATTTGAATATTTCTTATATACATATATTTTTCATCGTATATTGTCAATTATTAATTAAAGTTTGTGCAAGCTTTTTCTCTCTCATGCTTCAAAACAAGGTTACAAAATTGGTGTTTCTAAAAATCAAATAAATGAAGCAATCAGTAAAGAACAATGAAAAGTATTTCGCACACAGTTTAAATGACGAAAAGAGGAACAGTTTAAGAACAATGAAAGTATGTGCATAAAGAGAGAGCGATCTCTCGTACATTTGATTTGATATTTTATAAACTTAGTTCTTTAAAGCAACGCGGGGCCTGTTGGCGATGGACCTCGTTCAAGTGACGAGGACTTCTCCTGCGCTGGTAGCCTACTCTTCAAACTTCCACACCACTACAATATGAGGACTTTGAGCCATGACGGATTTTTCGTGAATCATCCCTCCACATGGCAAGAGAGAGAGAGTTATATTTACATCGCACTATTCAACTACACGAGGGTTATTGGCGGTGGACCTCGTAATTTTGAACCATGTTCAAGTAATGAGGAGGACACCAGAGCTGGAACCCCCTTTTTCTAACTACCTCACCATACCAACGGCAGGACACTGAGCCTCGACGAATGTAACGTGCTTCGGACTTCTCTACAGGGGGTCCAGCGGCTCCAGGACTGGAACCCGTGACATTACGGCCACGAGTTCATGACCGTAACCACTAGGCTACTCCGGCCACATAAATTAGAGTATTAATGCAGGAAAATATGGTTTCTTATACAATAAATATACCCTACAAATCAAGATAAACTGAATATAAAAATATAGAACTTATCTATTATATAGGAAGAAAAAAAACAAGGGGCCAAAATTTAAAAATTTATCTGAATTCTAAGCTTTACTAATATTTAATTTTGGTTTTAAATGTATATCATGAAAAAATTTTCTGCTTAAAGGGAAAGGTTAGGATGAGTGAGTGAGTGAACATTAACTTCGCACAGTTCAGCTACATAGGGCTTTGTGCGACGGACCTCGTAATTTTGAAAAATGGTCAAGTGACAAAGATGACACCTAAGCTGGCACCCCCTATCATAACTACCACACCACACTACACTACACCAACGGGAGGATGTTTGAGCTCTCGCCAGATTTAATGTGCATCGCTGCGCTACACGGCGGGTCCTTAGTGGTACTGGGCTCGAACTCATGACACGCCAGCCATGATCCGATACCTTGACCACTAGGCTACCGCAGCACCCTGGGAAAGGTTAGGATCCTGATAAACAAGATTAATCCTATATCAGCGTTTCTCAAACTGGGGGTATCTCCCCCCTTGGGGGCGTGATATCCCTATGGGAGGGGGTCATGAGCCTATTGAAAAGTTGAAAATAAAAGGTTTAAAATAAGTTAATTTACTGAAAGGAAGCAAAACAAAATACATTCTGACATAATAAAATTAAATGCAGATTCTCACTCTGATTATAATACAATAAATGTAGCAATACTACAATGTTTTTGAAAATTAATTTATCAGTACGAAACTCTAAAAACAAATTTAATAATAATTACTAGTGCCTCCCATAAGAGTGTCATATACAAAATCTAATACTTCATAATTTGTAGGGTTTATAATTAAAGTCATATTGGGCTTTAGAGCCAAAGTACATTTTTATTGCATTGAATACATTGTTATTGTATAGGGTGGGGGCGAGGAAAATTAGGATTGAAAATTGGGTCTGAAATATTGAAAGTTTGAGAGGTACTGCCCTACATCCCTATCCTAAACCAGGGACAGCTTTAGACAACATAATAGCTTTGTATTTTGGTTCACTCACGCATTTTTCCTATAATAGATTTTTTGTTCCAGGTTTTAATATTCAGAGCATTTCCTCTTTCCTTTGAACAGACGCCCATTCTAATAAAATTCTAAAATAGTTAAAACAAAAATTTGTTCCAATTTTAAATTGTAAGCTGAGGACCACCAAAATATAGATATCAAATAATTGAATTATTCAGTTGTCAGAGGTTTATATGGTTATTGGGATATATACAGTCGGACCACGACTTAACGAATTTTTCTTTTCCCCAATTAAAATGCAGACAAAAACCCCTATTTAACGAATAATAAACCTCCAATTAATGAATTATTTCAACAACCGAAACTTTTTTTTATTAGTTTGGATTAGGAAAAATAGGACTTTTTTCAAATGACATCCTTTTATCCTGTGAATTTTAAATAGGGCAGGAAATTCCTTCACCCCATCTTACTGCACAACAAAAGGGATATTTTAAAGGTAGAGGTCCTTTACCCTTGGCCAGCTGAAGGAATTTCAGTGGCTCCTTATTTGTATCTGAGACAATTTAAAGAAAAATTATCTTGTTTGCTTTTTGCCACAAAAACACACACCATTTTTTCTGTTATTCTTGATATTTAAAATATTTTATTGATATGCTTCACATATCCATTTAAGATAAAATGTTCGTAAAGAGACAGATTTTTCAAAAACTTCATTGTATCTTAAAGTAAATTTAAATGTAAAAAATCTGACTATGCATAAAATCTCAGAAGTTTTCAGAAAAAAGGTGGGTTTTTATCTTTTTAACATATTTGTGAAGTATTTTAATTCGACTTCCATTTAACGTTTTTAAAACTTATATATATATATATATATATATATATATATATATGTGTGTATATATATGTATTATGTGTATATATATATATATACACATACATACACATCTGTAACACAATCTTTTCTCTTAGAAACAGTTGTAGTCTTGTAAAACAAACCTCACTTTTTTAGTTAAATTTTCTAACTACATTTTTTACAATCGTGTGGCTCGAAGATTATTGTGAATTTCTTGTTGTGGCCCACGTATTAATTGTGGATTTATTTACATACATGGTCCTCGAGCGTGAAAGGTCGAAGTCTCCTATTTTAAGGGATTTTACCACTTGCTTCTTTTCCTGAGAGGAATCAGGGGATTATAATATGTACAGTTTTGTAAAAAATTTTGATTTTGAAAATTTATTAAGCATTTCAGGTAGTCGAAACCAGATGCATAGTGATTTTTATGCAGAAATTGATAATGTGTAGCTCCTGTCAAAACTATTACATTTTCTAACTCTTTACGTTGTTTGTAAACTAAGAAAACATACCTCATACAGCAGGATGTAAAAGGCGCAGTATTTTTTTCTCTGCATCATGTCGAGAGAGAACTCTTTCGAGAGTTAGGAACCAAGAACTTTTTAAACATCTATAAAGGGTGTTTTTTTAGAGGTATAGAACTTTAAATTGCAATAAAACAACGATGTATTATTCGATTGACATGAATTTTTTTATTCGAAAGATAATCTTGTGGCATTACATTTTAAATACGATTTCTGGCATATGACTACCACGGCTGGCTCGGATGTAGTCCGATCTGGACGTCCAATTTTCGATGACTTTTTCCAACATTTGTGGCCGTATATCGGCAATAACACGGCGAATGTTGTCTTCCAAATGGTCAAGCGTTTGTGGCTTATCCGCATAGACCAATGACTTTACATAGCCCCACAGAAAATAGTCTAGCGGTGTTAAATCGCAAGATCTTGGAGGCCAATACACAGGTCCAAAACGTGAAATTAGGCGGTCACCAAACATGTCTTTCAATAAATCGATTGTGGCACGAGCTATGTGACATGTTGCGCCGTCTTGTTGGAACCACAGCTCCTGCACATCATGATTGTTCAATTCAGGAATGAAAAGTTAGTAATCATGGCTCTATACCGATCACCATTGACTGTAACGTTGTGGCCTTCATCGTTTTTGAAGAAGGATTCCAACCAGCCCATAAAGCGCACCAAACAGTCAGTTTTTCTGGATGTAATGGTGTTTCGACACACACTTGTGGATTAGCTTCACTCCAAATGCGGCAGTTTTGTTTGTTGACGTAGCCATTCAACCAGAAGTGCGCTTCATCGCTAAACAAAATTCGCTTATGAAAATCGGGAACAACGGCAATCTCGTTTTGGGTCCATTCGACGAATCTACGCCTTGCTTGATGATCGTTTTGATGAATTGCCAAACCAAACTGAGAATAAATCACTTGACAGCTGTTAAATCGGTCGCCATCTTGGAAAGTAATGCCAACTTAAACTTCTATACCTGAAAAAAAAACACTCTTTATTAGTCAATACTTTAAAATCTCCAATTAACTCTTTCATGCGCTGAATTTTTGACAAAAATAATGCACTAGAGGGAAATAATTAGAAATATTTCAGATAGACCTCCCCAAACTATAATTATTGAACAAAAGCTAGTACATATTAATAATATTGTCACGGAGTTCGAAAGAAGTACACAGTTCAATTAAACAAACAATTAGATTTATTCTAACGCTGGGAGCTCGATACAACACTGGACTGAGAACATCCCCAACTGGCGATGAACTCTGCTTTTATACACTTCGGAATATTCGAGAAATACCCAGTATGCACTCTAAAGAATGATCTGGATTCATCTAGAACCTAGAGAAACAATACATTAAAAACGAGAACAAAATTCCAGTCTTTGGATAAATCTGCCGGGGCCGGGATTCGAACCCGAGAAAGTTCAGTCCAACGCTCTGCCAACTCGGCTATCGGGCCTTGGTATCGGGACTTATGCGTGCGGCATTGCTCCCCTCGAAAAGAAGACAGCGCCCCGCTGTCATTTTGTTCAAGGGTCTTTATTCTGGAACGAGTGATGGGTCCTTTGTATGATTCTTTGGGAGGAATATCCTCGGTTTCGATTTGCTCGGCGGGATCATGGTACGGTTTCATACGCAGTACATGGACAACTTCTCTTAGTTTTCTTTTTCGTGAAGCAGGATCAAAATCTTGTACTGCGTAAGTCACGGCTGATAAACGGCGTAGCACCTGATACGGTCCGAAATACCTTCTTAAGAGTTTTTCGGAGAGACCGACTTTTCTCACTGGAGTATAAATCCATACGAGATCTCCGGGAGCGTAGGATACCATTTGGTGTTTGGAATCGTAACGTCGACGATCTTTGTCTTGAGCTCTCAGAGTGTGCACTCGGGCTAGCTGTCGTGATTCTTCGGCTCTGGCTGCTATCTTGGTGATGTTATTGTCATCAAAATCGTTAGGACAGAATGGTAGCATTGTATCTAGTGTCGTTTCCGCTTCACGACCATGAAGTAAATAGAACGGCGTAAAACCTGTGGTCTCTTGTTTAGCGGTATTATAAGCGAAGGTTACAAATGGTAGAATTTCATCCCAATTTTTCTGCTCTACATCCACATACATTGACAACATGTCGGCCAAGGTCTTATTGAAGCGCTCCGTCAGTCCATTTGTTTGGGGATGATACGCCGTTGTGAAACGATGATCAATGTTACACAAGTCGACGAGAGAGGAAACAAGTCTGGATCGAAAGACGGCTCCA
The DNA here is from genome assembly GCA_019973935.1 of Trichonephila clavipes. Lineage (NCBI taxonomy): Eukaryota > Metazoa > Arthropoda > Arachnida > Araneae > Nephilidae > Trichonephila > Trichonephila clavipes. Next base: position 359,807 of record BMAU01021236.1, read on the forward strand.
CGATCTGTGATAATTACTCGAGGAGCTCCATGCCTGAGGACAATTTCTTCAAGTAAGAACTTCGCTATTTCGTCGACTTCGGCTGTCGGCAAGGCTTTTGTTATTGCATATCGTGTTGAGTAATCCGTGCAGACTATTATCCATTTGTTTCCATGAACAGACTTTGAAATCTCCCAAGGAGATAAATTCCAATGCGATGGAAAGGAGCTATAGCTGGAGGGAGGGGAACTAAACGTCCAGGTGGTCGTTGAGGAACGGACTTTCTCCTTTGGCACTCCCGACAATGCATGACATATCGAACGACATTTCGGTACATTCCCGGCCAGTAAAATCTCTTGCGTACCCTGTCATAAGTTTTCGCGAAACCACGGTGTCCTGCGGGGGGGGCGTCATGAAAGTGCCTTAGTATGTCTGCTCGTAGATGTTTAGGAATGACTGGCAACCACAACTTTCCATCTGGATCAAAATTCTTCCTGCAAAGGATACCGTCGATAAATCTGAATTCTTCGTTTTGGATGAGTTGCTCAAAAGTTTTAATTTCGCAAGGTCTTGATCCTTTTTCTGTTCCATCGCAAGGTTCATACTCGTCGTGACTGCTAAAAATTTGTCTGATGTTTCCGTTTCCTCTTCCACTGGATTTCTCGAAAGAGCGTCGGCGTCACTATGCTTCTTACCGGTTTTATATTTTACGTCAAAATCATGCTCTTGAAGTCGGAGGGCCCATCTGGCAAGCCTTCCTGAAGGATCCTTTAAATTCATGAGCCAGCACAAGGAATGATGGTCAGTTACAACAGTAAAGTGTTTTCCGAATATGTACGGCCGGAATTTGTTGGTAGCCCATACGATGGCAAGACATTCCCTTTCTGTGGTGGAATAATTCTTTTCGGCTTTTGTCAGAGTTCTAGAAGCGTATGCTATAACTTTCTCGACATTATTCTGAATTTGTACTAGGACAGCTCCGATACCGTACCCGCTTGCATCAGTATGGATTTCTGTAGAAGCTCTTTCGTCGTACATCCCCAATACTGGATCCGAAGTAAGTGCTTTCTTAAGACTGTTAAATGCTTCCACCTCTTCAGGACCCCAATGAAACTCCACGCCACTTTTCAGCAACGACTGCAAAGGTTCGGCGAGATAACAGAAACCTTTAATAAATCTTCTAAAGTATGAACAAAGGCCAAGAAAACTTCGTATGTCATGTATATTCTTTGGAGTGGGAAAATTTCTTACGGCTTTTATTTTGTCGGGATCGGGACGAACGCCATTACTAGATACATGATGGCCTAGAATCTTTACTTCTTGGGCAGCAAAAAGACACTTCTTTGAATTTAATTTAAGACCAGCTTCCTGAAGACATTTTAGAACAAGTCTTAATCGTATAAGATGGTCTTCAAAAGTTTCTGAGAACACTATTATGTCATCTAGGTAACAAAGACACATAGTCCATTTAAAATTGCGTAGCAAATTGTCCATCATTCTCTCGAAGGTCGCAGGTGCATTACAGAGACCAAACGGCATGACTTTAAACTCGTATAAGCCTTCGGGGGTAATAAATGCCGTCTTTTCACGATCCGCTTCGTCTATTTCTATTTGCCAATAACCAGATCGGAGATCCATGGAAGAAAAGAACTTGGCACCTTTCAGACAGTCGAGCGTATCGTCAATACGAGGCAGAGGATAAACGTCTTTTTCGTGACGCTATTCAACTTGCGATAATCGACGCAAAAACGCCAACTACCGTCTTTTTCTTACGAGCACAACAGGTGATGACCAAGGACTTTCAGAGGGTTGGACGATACCTTCATCAAGCATTTTCTGAACCTCTTCATGAATGATGCGTCTTTCAGTCGGCGAGACTCTGTAGGCTCGTTGGTTGATTGGAGCATGATCACCAGTAAAAATCCTGTGTTTCACATTCGTCTTCGCGGCTGTCGACTTGTCGGTCTTCGTGAAAAGCCCAGAAAATTTCCGGAGTAGTTCAGATAGCTTGTTTCTCTGTTCGTCACTTAACTCGGGTGACATCATTAACGAACAATTCATCCATGACTCCGAAGTTTCTTGCTGGTCATCCAAGCAACCCGATGTGTCGGAAATAACACATAGATGCCCTTCATTTAGTGGTTCAGCTTGGCCTATGCACATTCCTCTAGGGATGATTTGGTTTCGGAACTGCAGGTTGGTAACCCAGACATCACTTTTTCCGTTACGATATGTGGATACCATGGACGGTGTAGCAATATTTTTCTCGAAGAGCAAATGTTTGCTGCCGTCTAGAACTACATTTATGTCTCCTCGGATTTGATATCCTGATACTGTTATTCTAGTTAAAGAATGCGGCTTAAGTGTATAGTCTCTGGTGGCATACAAATTCCAGGCGTCAAGCGCTGTGGAGTCTCGACAGATGTCTTCTAGAACAAGTTCATTTTGTCCACAGTCTATAACGGCTTGAGACGCCTCTAAAAAGTCCCATCCTAGGATGACGTCATGGCTACAATGGGATAAAACAATAAATTCAAAAGGCAGTTCTCGATTGTTTATACGGACACGTAAAACACATTTCCCTATCGGCCGAACAAAATTTCCATCCGCAACTTTCAGCATAACGCTCTTGGCATCAGCAAACAGAACTTTCTTTAAAAATCGGCGATACTTATCGGATATGACAGAAAACGATGCCCCAGAATCTACTAGAGCACGTATCGGCTTCTTATCTATTATTACGTCTAGTTGGTTACCAGTCATCTTGGCGGTCGACGGAGGATTTCCAGTACAAGCGGCCTCACCTCCTTGGAAGGTCGCTCTGTTTAGTTTTCCTCGCTCCTACGGCCTGGCGACTGACTGGATCGGCGATATGGCGACGGGGATCTGTAACGACGTATTAGGGATCGGCCTCTCGTGGGACTTGGCGTAAAACGGCGAGAAGAGTTTGGTCGGCGTATTTCTTCTTCAGTGCCAACGTCGTCGAAGTTCCGTCGGCGGTTTCGAGTTGTCAAAGACAGCCTTCTCTCTCGGCAGTAGCGCATTACATGTCCAGGACGTCCGCAGTGGAAACAAACAGGTCTGTTGTCAGCCGTTCTCCACACATCTGTTTTTCTTGGTTCAGGTGGGAATTTCTGAACAGGAGCTCTGTATTTCCTAGTTACAGCGGCGTATGTTGGTCGTGGTCTAGTTTCTGTAGATTTTGCTGACACTGGGGCCAAAACCCTTTCAACTTCGTCTTGAACGATCTCTTCTAAGGATTGGGGATTGGAGTCCAAAGATTATTGCGTCTGGTTAACTAGTCGATGGACTTCTTCTCGTACGATTGTGCGAATAAGAGAGACCAAATCAGTCTCATCCGTCAGGGATGCAACCGGTACGACGTTTGGAAGCCTTTCAAATCTCGGTCGACCAACTCTCTTCTGCTTCATATCTTCGATATAGTTGCACCATTTGATAAAACTTGCTGTGTCGTTGATTTCTCTATAACAGGGCCTGATAAATATCCTCAGCAACACCTTTCATTAGGTGTGACACTTTTTCGTCTTCTCTCATCAGAGGATTTACCTCTTGGCAAAGTCCTAATACACTTTGTATGTAGGACTGTGTACTCTCGCCTGAACGCTGGGCTCGGCATTTTAGTTGTTCTTCTGCCCTTCTGGTATATCTTTGACGGTCACCGAAAAGTCCACTTAGTCCATTTTTAAACGCTTCCCAGGAATCTAAGGCGTCTTCGTTGTTGACATACCACTGTCTCGCAGTACCGTCAAGAAAGAAATAAACGTTAGCCAGGCACATCATGTCATCCCACTTGTTAAAGTTGGCTACTCGATCGTACTCTTTAAGCCATTTGAGAGGATCTTCCCCAGGCGCTCCTCGGAAGGTCGATGGGCTCCTCCATTGCTGTAACGAAGGTGTTACTACAGCGGACTTGGCTTCTTGCTCGGTCGGCATTTTTGTCCTCTTCCTACTATTTTCTTTTAACAGTCCGAATTCGGGGGATAATCCTCTTAACCGGAGGCTCCTGCGAAGGTTGTCGCTATTATCCACGTTTGACGTAATTGTACCCCGCGCCTCCACCAAACTTGTCACGGAGTTCGAAAGAAGTACACAGTTCAATTAAACAAACAATTAGATTTATTCTAACGCTGGGAGCTCGATACAACACTGGACTGAGAACATCCCCAACTGGCGATGAACTCTGCTTTTATACACTTCGGAATATTCGAGAAATACCCAGTATGCACTCTAAAGAATGATCTGGATTCATCTAGAACCTAGAGAAACAATACATTAAAAACGAGAACAAAATTCCAGTCTTTGGATAAATCTGCCGGGGCCGGGATTCGAACCCGAGAAAGTTCAGTCCAACGCTCTGCCAACTCGGCTATCGGGCCTTGGTATCGGGACTTATGCGTGCGGCATTATTAAACGTTTTTCAAATGAAGGGTGCCCAACGTTTTAAAAAAAAAAGAGGTAGTACATATTTTGTACCACCATGCTTCAAACAGCATGATAGTTCTGGAGACATGGTCTTTTTCCTCCCTAGGCACAATGGTATTTTTAGCTAGTTATTTTATAGATCGAAAATAAATAAATATGCACTTCTTCATCTTATACTCTATTATTCTTCTAAATATTAAAAGATTTTCGGTTTTTCCTAATCTAATGTTGTAAGCTTAATTTTAGTTTAGTTTAGTTTACCTAATGTGTGTTAGTTTTAATTTTAAATATTTTATTCTATACATTATTTTTTTACCTAGTTCTTATTTAGTCAACATATATAAGAAGTGTATTAGTTGCATTTATTTATTTTTTAACACGAGCTATAACTCATTCAAGACATTTGTGTGTGTATGTTCTATTATTTAATAAATATTATTATTATTTAAAAAGATACAACTTACAACAAATCTGTATGGAACAATAAACATATCCATTATTGCGAAAAAATAAGCGAGATGCATTTTGTATTTGTAATGAAGATGGCCTTCAATTGCGTGGTGGTACATTTTTTGGACTCTCATATTTTCATACTAGCAATGGACATGTGAGGTACTATTTATTGTATTATTGACTTATTCAGTTACATAATAATAAACGTACCTGATTTGTATCAAATATCACAAGAATCACTTTCATTTACACTTCAAACTACACATCACATTCACTTCCAAAAAATTGTACCCAACAGAATCAAAACTGATCAAAGAATGAACTAATGCATAAACCCATAGTACATAATTAACTTCTGACATTTGTTGGAAACTTGAGTAACTGCTAGGAGCTGACCTCTGTGGTGGTTCAGAGAATGTACCGTCTAGCATCAATTTCTAAGGCATTCAAACAAGTGGTACGATTTATGTACCACCACACAATATATGTACCACCAAGCATGGAACCAGTTAACTGGTGTGTAATAATACGCTAATAGTATTTTTAGCTGCTGATTAAAAAGTGTGTAATTTCTAACTGTGGATATTTTTTGGTTAGTTGCTTATGGAGTTTTCAAACGGTAAGTGCAAAAAAATTGTATTTTTTTGGACCCCCCTTTTACGAATAATTTGTTCAACCCAGTTTCATTAGGATCCACAACTGTATTTGTAACTTGGGGAAAAATTATTTGTTTATCATCTTAATATTTTATCAAACACTTTCGAAATACTTGTTTACATAAGACAGATCAAATAACTTGAGAACAGAATCTCTCTTATAATGCCATAGTGTTGTTTATCTCGTGAGAATATGCGCACAGTTAAAAAAAACAACACTTCTTCAGCAAATCTACATTTACTGATATCAGTCAACAGGTGTAAGAGATCAACAAGTCAATTAATTGGCTGTCAATTAGTATTCTGGGTTGAAAAAAATTTTAAGAATTCAGAATAAAATATTATAGATAAAATTGAAGCATGTGTGATCAATATTTTTTTATTTGCTCTGTTAAATTATTTTACATTAATAAAAATAAGCAAATCTGAACTTTCAGCACTTCACTCTCAATTTGAAAAAGCAGATAATAATAAATTTCAATACAGTATTTCGTTGAGAAATATTTAGAATACAATTAATTTTAACGGTTTATCAAGTATACATGAATTTATTTTATTTACTATGTTTAAAAATGCCTTTCTAAGTAATTAAATAAAAAAAAATTTCAAAAATTATTTCCATTTTTGAGCAGCTTTAAAAATTATAAACATGATATTCTTAAGAATTTTTTTAAAAAAAAAATCAGATACACACACACATAAATATATGGCTTGCAAAATATTTTATTAGGTACAAGGGGGAAATTTCTGTCGTTTTTGAACACGTGCATTTTTATTAGTTGTCGATCCTTAGCAAGAATTTGGGTTTCTCTAAAACCGGTTTAAACAGTTAGATTAGTATACTTTTAATGCTTTAAACACATTTTTTCGCATTTTATTTAGTTTTTTTAAACTTGTAAGACTGTCAACATGAGTGATGAAAAGATACACAAGGGGTCTCAGGGGTGTTAAATTTCTCTAGAGGGCTGAAAATATAAACAATTTTCAAACAGGTATAATTCTTTTAAATTTAAATTAAATAATTCGAATCTTTAGCACATTATTTATAAATGAATGGGGCTTCGGAAAAATATTAAATGTTTAAAATATAATCATAATGTTAAAATTTATAAGCATATGAAAATTTTGTAATAAATATTAAGTAATTTTTGCATTGCGCGCGCTATTTTCTAAAATAGTAGCCTCTGATATATAACACTTTATAGATTGATAAAATGTATCATACACACTTTAAACCCAACATCATTTAAGATTAATATATCTTTTGTATTTCAAAATATTTGGAAAATATTGAAATTCTTTAAAAATTTTTTGAAAATTTAATTTTTTTAATTTTTAAAAAACATAATTTTTACTCTACTAATATAATATTACTATACTGTAATAAGGATGCATTTAAACTTTATAAATCAATTTATAGCTAGTAATTAAAACTACTATTTTAGAAAATAGCATGCGCAACGTAAAAACTTAATAAATATTTCTTATATAAAAGTTCTTATTTTCATATGCTTATAATTTTTAAAATTATAATTTAAACATTTTATACTTTTCTGAAGCCCCATCCCTTTATAAATAGTGTGTTCAAGATTCGAATTATTTTATTTAAATTTAAAAGAATTATATACCTGCTTGAAAATTGTTTATTTTTTCTGCCCTCTAGAGAAATTTAACACATCCATGAGACCCCTCTTTAAGACACTGAATGTTCTTTGCGTTTCAAAAAGGGAATAACATGATGGAGGACAAAAGAAACTAGTGTGACGTGTTTGGAGAGGAAGCAGTAGCAGCTCAAACATGCCATAGAGGGCTTGTAAAATTTCGTTTGGGTGATATTTCCTTGAAAGATGAATCCAGTTCAGGAAGGCCATCAGATATCAGTAACGAAGTGCTACGCAAAATGATCAGGGCAAATCCCACATTAATTTCCACCGAAATAGGCTTCAAGCTTAGAATTCATCAGTCTACTACTGTGAATTATATTAAAAGGCTTGTGGTTTCGTGTCCAAACTATCTGTTTGGTACCACATGAACTAAGCGAAAGAAATTTAATGGACAGAATTTCGATATGCTCTTCAAATCTTGCTTTTCACAAAAAGGAACCGTTTTCGTGCCACTTGGTGACTGAAGATAAAAAGTGGATTGTGTAGAAACACATGGTTAGGAAAAAGGCATATGGTTATAAAGGTAGACACTACCCCCCCCCCCACACACACAACCAAAGCTGGCGTGCATAAGATGGTTATTGTAAGGATCTACTGCCTGCACCTAGCAACAGGTCGAACGAGACACAAGATATAGAGAGAAGGACCTGGCAACGACAGAGGAGAGAAGGATCGGAAGGAGGGAAGAAAGGAAAGCGGTGGCGGAAAAAACGTGGTGGGAGAAAGGAAAGACGGCGGGACGATGGTTTGTAATCTTGGATCATCTGAATATATTCTTTTTCTTATGAAATGTCCCCTGGAAGATGTGGAATAAAACTAAGGGACAAAATCCTGACTGCAATTATTTTCTTTTCACAATTCGAACGCGATCAGAAAAGAACCCACAAGTTTACACTGGTGTCAGAAGTGGGATGCGATGGAGCAATGTTAATCAGAAGTTAAATGAACAAAATATTTCAAATTGATCGGTGTTCGTACTACGTAATTGTGAACAAGGTTCTAGTAGACATTCAGTTTGAAAGAAAATTTTTAACAAGGAAAAGAACCCACAAGTTTACACTGGTGTCAGAAGTGGAATTTGGCATTAGGTTTAGCTTTATTAAAAATGGCATTTCTCATTAAAAGTAAGAAAATTGACTTAATTCAATTAGCGCGGGACTTAGATGAGTCACCTGATCCGTCTATATCAAAAATTGTTTTAAGGGATTTAATAATCTCTAGTAAATATTACAAGGAGGAAGAGGCAAAAGAGTTTTTGGAAGTTATTACAGCCGAAAGGTTAGAGACAGAACAGCAGCAAAAACTAGAACATTAAGAACAATTATCAATTGAAAAATTACGCTTGGAAATAGAATTATCTAGGAACGCTAATCAGAGTGCTACTCGAAATAATGGTCAAACCTCACATGTAAAATCTTTAGATGAATTAGTTAAAATGGTTAGGCTCTTAACTGTAAAGGTACCCAATAAATCAGACGGGTGGAACTATTTCTTTTCTAGTCTTGAAAAAGCTTTCGCTAGTGAAAATGTCAGCGACGAGTCAAAACCGAAGGTTTTGTTATGCATGTTAGGAGACAAAGTGTAAACTTGTTGGTTCTTTTATGATCGTGTTCGAATTGGGAAAAGAAAATAATTGCAGTCAGGATTTTGTCCCTCTGTTTTATTGCACATCTTCCATGGAACATTTCATAAGAAAAAGAATATATTCAGATGATCCAAGATTACAAACCATCGTCCCGCCGTCTTTCCTTTCTCCCACCTCGTTTTTTTCGCCACCGCTTTCCTTTCTTCTCTCCTTCTGACCCTTCTCTCCTCTATCGCTGCCAGGTCCTTCTCTCTATATCGTGTGTCTCGTTCGACCTGTTGCCAGGTGCAGGCAGTAGATCCTTACAGTTATGTTGTGTTGTTGGTGAGATAGAAAGAGTATAAGTGCAGTATAAATTGCTGAAAGAAAATGAAACGGCTGTCACGGTTCACAAATTTATGCTTTGAATAAAGAATTCAATATAAACATCCATCTTTCGTCAACAGAAAGAGTGTGAATCCTCATCACGACAACGCTAGACTACACGTGACAAGAAACACCACAAAAAAATTATAGAGTTGGATTGGGAAATTATACCTCGACCACACAGCATATAATCTTCATATTGCTCCATCTGACTATTATCTGTTGTCGCTGCAAAACTTTCTTGATAGAAATAAATATATAAATTATGAGGGTGTCCAAATCACAGTGCATGAGTACTTTGTCTCCAAAACAGATGACTTCTATTCCAGGGAGTTAGATAAGCTTCGAGGACACTGGCAGCAGTTGCAACTAACAAAAAAACCATTATATTTAAGATTAAATTCAATATAAAAAGTGAAAAAGGAAAATTTTGTGTTTTTTGCAGAAAAAACCAACAAAACTTTCCCTTACATCCAATAGTTCCGAATGTTCAGGGTAAATTTTTTAAAATTACAAAACTATTTATCGACGTATTTTACTTTCCTGCATTATGCACACAATCATATCAACTTTACTTTAAATATTTTTTTGTTTTATAATCTGATATTTGTCTCGTATAAATCATAAAAACGCATGAGTGTTTATTCTTTTAACTGTAAACTTGAATATAAGAAAATATATAACATTTCGAAATTCTACGAGGGTGATCTGAGGAGTTTCCGACCTAACAAAGATACAAGACATTTTTTCTGAATTTTTTTATGTTTTATTTTTCAACATAGTCTCTTTTTGTGTATAACTCTCTCTACACACTTCTCCCAGCAATGCTTCAATCTTTGTAACCCGTCAAAATAGTACTCGGCTTTTTTTCTCAGCAAAATAATTGCTCACGAAGTTGATTTTCTGTTTATTTGACGAAAATCTCTGTCCTAAGAGCACAATTTTTAGATGAGGGAACAAAAGGAAGGCGCTTGGGGATAGATCTGGTGAGTGAGGCGGATTGTCAAGCAGCTGAAACCGTAAAACGTGGAACTTCACCATGGAAACCGCTGAGGTGTGAGACGGTGCGTTGTCTTGGTGAAACAGGATTTTCTTTATCTGCAAATGGGGCCGTTTTCCCGCAAGTTCTGCCTTCAGCTTGTCAAGTAATGATACGTAGTATGTTCCTGCAATGGTTTTTACTTTTTGAAGATAATTGATTAAAATAACTCCATGACTATCCCAAAAATCAGTCGCCATCCCTTTCCCAGCCGAAAAAACAGTTGTTGCTTTTTTTGGAGCCGGTTCCCCCTTTGCAGTCCACTGTTTGGGACTGTATTTTTGTTTCGGGCGTATAATGGTGTATCTACGTTTCATCAGCAATAATTAATCAGTGCCAAAACTCGAATTTATTACGTCTAAACTGCGCCAACAGAGCGTTGGAAATGTTCATTCGAACAAGTTTTTTGTCTAACGGGAGCAAACGCGGCACCCAACGCGTGGACAGCTTTCTCATGCCAAAATATTGATTTAATATGTGACAAACACGTTCTTTTGACATGTTCATTACCTCTACTATATCTCTCACTTTAATTCGGCGGTTGTCTAGTACCATTTGGTGAACTTTAGCGTTATTTTCGTCGGTAGTTGCAGCATTTGGACACCCCGAACATTTATCGTCTCCCGGGCTTTTACGGCCAGCTGCTAAAAATTAAATTCAGCTGCTCAAAATTTCACTGTGGTAAAGGATGGTGGAGAGTCCCCATTTACAGAATCCAACTCCTCTTTGATTTGCGTCGGTGTATTGGATTTTAAAAACAAATATTTAATGACAGCTCGATACTCGATTTTGTCTATTTTCACAAAAACACTTACATCAACTCACTTAAACGACTGTTACATATGCCGCGTTGCGTGGTTAGACATTCTTCACTACAACACGGTTGAATGAAATAATAATAAATTTTTATTAACTTTAAAGATAAAAGATTAAATGAGCAATTAAGAGGTAAACTTCCAAAAACTACAACACATGGTAAACCAGGCACTCTACAAGAATAACAGATCAATTCAGTTCAGTTTTGGAGTCGTTATGTTGAGCTGTAAGGTCGCTGCATACTCCCCTTCCAGTGTCAACGATACCTAGTTGGAAGATGAACTTTGCGACCAGAACGTGTAGATGGCTGGGTAGGCGTTGAAGCTGTTGGATCAGATTCCACAGTAGCAGGCGTTTCATTCTTGGTTTGAGGTAGTTGCAAGTCCTCAGTGTTAAGAAAGAAGTCAGGTTTGCATCTATCAATAGATACAGATACCCGTTTACCACTGATGTCAAGAAAAAACACTTTATCCTTCCTTTGTAAGACTTTGAAAGGGCCATCATAGGGTTGTTGAAGTGGACGACGTAACATGTCTCGACGAAGAAAAACATGTGTTGCTTCCAACAGTCCTGGATGGATAAAAACTGGACGTTTGCCATGGTGTTTTGGTGGTTTAGGGTGAAGTGATTGCATGTGAGACTTAAGTTTCGAAACAAAATTCACAACATCATCATCTGGCTTGGAAGAGTCAAACATCTCCCCTGGCAGTCGAATAGTAGTCCCAAAAACTAATTCAGCTGGGGTACACAGAATATCTTCTTTAAGAGAAGCTCGTAGACCAAGTAAGATGATAGGGAGTACTTCTGTCCAACGCTCAGTAGCATGGCACTTGATTGCACTTTTCAATGGGCGGTGCAATTCTTCGATCATCCCATTAGCTTGAGGGTGGTATCCAGTTGTACGACACTTCTGAACACCAAGTAGTTTGCTAAGAGCTTTGAAGAGCGAGGACTCAAACTGCCTGCCCCTGTCGGTTGTGAGAATTGCAGGAGTTCCAAAGCGAGACACCCAAGAGGAAAAGAAGGCCTCAGCCACAGTCTCAGCAGTTATGTCTTTGAGAGGTTGGGCCTCTGGCCATTTCGAAACACGGTCAATCATTGTCAGGCAATAGGTGTAGCCATTTGATGGAGGTAGAGGTCCAATGAGATCCAGATGAACATGATCAAAACGTTGGGAAGGTTCTTGAAATGATGAAAGAGGTGATCTAGTATGACGATGAATTTTGGATTTTTGGCAAGCTAGGCAGTGTCTTGCCCACTTAGCTACATCTGATGAGATTGATGGCCAAACAAAACGCTGCTTCATCAAATGTACTGATCGATGTATGCCAGGATGGGATAAATTATGCATAGCAGAGAAAACATCTTGGCGATGCTGTTTTGGGATGTAGGGTCTGGCTGTGCCCGTTGATAGATCACACATAATTTCAGTAGACGAATTGGGAAAAGTTACCTTTTTGAGTTCCAAGGATGTTCCAGATGCTATTAGGGTGTGAAGCTCCTGATCAGTCTGTTGTGTCTCAGCAATACAGTCATAGTCAATTTGACTTGGGAAGGTGATTGCAGAAACACGAGAGAGAACATCAGCAGCAATATTGTCAGATCCTGGAATGTGTACAATATTTGTGGTGAACTGAGAGATGAAATCTAGCTGACGGATCTGCCGTGGAGAACACTTGTCACTTTTTGCCTAAAAGCATAAGTGAGGGGCTTGTGGTCAGTAAACACTGTGAAATCTCTAGCTTCCAGCATATACCGAAAGTGTCGGATAGCCGAGTAGATAGCAAGGAGTTCACGGTCGTAGGCACTGTAAGACTTTTCAGACGAAGTAAGTTTTCTGGAAAAGAAAGCCAATGGCTGTAGCTCAGAGTCCACAACTTGGTGAAGTGCACCTCCTATGGCATAATCAGAGGCGTCCACATGAAGAGCAAGCGGGGCAGAAGGTGAAGGATGAGCAAGAAATGCAGCATCAGCAAGAGCTTGTTTACACCTCTGAAATTCTGTAATTGCCTCAGAAGACCAGTTTAAAGGCTTGAATCCTTCTTACCTTTGGAACCTTTTAAAAATTCACTTAAAAGATACTGTTGTTCAGCTGCTTTGGGCAAGAAACGTCTATAAAAATTTAACAGTCCTAAAAATTTTCTCAGAGAGCCAACAGTCTCTGGTTGTTTGTAATCAAGAACTGCTTGAACTTTGTCAGGCAATGGCTTAATGCCATCAGGAGTGATAAGGTGGCCAAGGAAAATAAGTTCAGTCACACCAAATACACATTTAGAGATATTTAGTTTTAAACCATATGAGCTCAGTTTTTGGAATATAGTTCTTAAGTGAGAACGATGCTCCTCAGCATTTTCTGAGTAACACAAAATATCATCCAAGTTGACAAAACAAAAAGGAAGTCCTCTTAGTACTTCATGCATGAATCGCATAAAGGTTTGTGGCGCATTCACAAGGCCAAAACACAAATGGGTATATTCGTAAAGACCCCATGGAGTTTTTACAGCTGTCTTAGGAATATCACACTCAGCTATAGGGATTTGATGGAATGCCTTAAAAATGTCTATTTTGGAAAATATCCTCTTGCCATGTAGTACATAAGCAAAGTCATTCAAATAAGGCATGGGGTAGCTGTCGAACTCAGTAACAGAATTCAGCTGCCTGTAATCCCCAACAGGTCTAACTGTAGAGTCAGATTTGGGCACAACATGAAGAGGAAAACTCCAGGGACTTTTGGAAGGTCTAATAATGCCTTGAGCAAGAAGAAATTCAAATTCTACCTTCACTGCATCGTACAGTTTAGGGTGTAGTCTTCTAAGCCTGGCAGTGACTGGTGGGTCAGTAGTGCCATGTGATGCTGATTTGGAAATTAAAGAAGGGTTGCTGAGGTCTGCATATTCCGATAAGATGTTTTTAAGACTGATGTTTGCATCTACAGTGAGGATTGTGAGGGCTGTACAATATTTGAAAAAACACAAGGAGTGAAAAGAGAAGTTTCCACATCCATCAACCTTTTTTTCTTAATGTCAATTAAAAGGTTGAATTGCTTTAGAAAATCAGCACCAATTATAGGAGATGATACATCAGCAATTATGAAAGTCCAGATAAAAGGTCGCCTCAGACCCAGGTTCAGTTCTTTACGGACCATACCATAGGCTGAAATTTTGGTATTATTAGCAGCAAATAAGGAGAAGTTAGACTGAGGTGATTTATTCATAGTTGGAGAAGGTGGGATGACACAGATTTCACTTCCAGAGTCTATGAGGAATTTCTGGCCAGACTTGCGGTCTAATAAAAATAACCGGCTGGTATGTTGCGAGGACTCTGCCATTCCAGCTATGACAGAGCTTACTCGTTTTTTTGCACAAATGCACAATGTGAAACACACTTGCAGGCTTGCTCTTTATAACGGCGATGATAGTAGCAGATGCCACTTCCTCTATTGACACTCCTAGAGCGTGAATGTGATCTCCGGCGGTCAGAACTATATCGTTGGTGGCGAGAGGAATTGCGCTCTTTTGTCAGTTCAGCAACTTGTAGAGACAGCTCTTGGCAGAGATCTGCCTGGCGAGAGAGTCCATAGTTGGCTGAGCACTGCATGAAGATGACTGGGATAGTGGAGGAACAGTTGTGGCAGCACAGATAGTCGAGGACGCACCAACAACCTCAGAAACCTTATCAGCGATGATAGCCAGTTTATCCAAAGGCTCTGAGGATGCAGACCAAAAAGTCTGGATATGTGGTGGCATTCTTTGAAGCCACAAACTTTGCAGAAAGTCATCCTGGAGTTCGCCATTAGACAGCTCTTTCATTTTTCGCAACAGGTGGCTGGGCTTCTCATCTCCTAGCTGAAGGTCAGTAAGCAGTTTCTTAATTTTTTGAGTCTCCGAGTCGCTAAATTGGGTAATGAGCCGCTGCGAGAGTGTGTGATGTTTGTCACTGTTCGGAGGGCTTAACACAATGTCCGACACGTAGGAGAGAGTTTCAGCATTCAGGTTCGCAACCAAAGCAGAATACTTAGTATCATCACTGGAGATACCACTGAATGTGAATGCATGGTCGCATTGCGCAATCCATAGACGAACGTTCGATTTCCAAAACGGCGGCAGCCGCAACGCAATACGAGCGGCTTCAACGGTTTCACTAGCCATATTGTTGAATAAGCAGGAAGCGAAACGAATCTCCGAGCAGATGCTTCAAGTGGCCTTGAGAAGGAGAAAAAAATTTTTCCGCTACGTACTGATCATCTGTAGTAGAAGAATTTGTATTGCATTCGCCAGTAGAACAGAATAGCTTACGCGTTTTTAAGTCCAAAAGGGGTCACCACTGCCGCGTTGCGTGGTTAGACATTCTTCACTACAACACGGTTGAATGAAATAACAATACATTTTTATTAACTTTAAAGATAAAAGATTAAATGAGCAATTAAGAGGTAAGCTTCCAAAAACTACAACACATGGTAAACCAGGCACGCTACAAGAATAACAGATCAATTCAGTTCAGTTTTGGAGTCGTTTTGTTGAGCTGTAAGGTCGCTGCACATAACTGCGCGTCCAAAATAGTTCAAACTTAGGTGAGTAACTGTCAACAAATGAACTACGAAATTCACTAGCTTTTATTTACAAGTGCTGCCATCTTCACGTTGAGGTCAGAAACTTTTCAGACCACTCTCGTATTTCGTTTAAATTAATCGAAACATTATCCAGTGTCTTAATTGTACAAATCTAATATATTAAGTATTACACTTATTTTTTTTAAATGTAAAATTTTAAGATATATTATGGTTTTTTACCAAAAAAGCAGACATACATTAAATATGGTACCCATAACACTACATTATCATTTATTATCACTAGTTAGTGCTACATTTTTTTATGTAAGAAAAGTATTTCTTTCAAAAAATTTATTACGTCTATTATGGAGAAATGAAATGAAAATCTTAGTGAAAGAGAGAGAGAGAGAGAGAGAGAGAGAGAATATAGCATATACACTCACGGACAAAAAAATTAGCGCACCAAAAAATAATTACGGAATCGCAACGAAACTTGGCAAGAAGGTACATGTCGGGGAGATATGCAAATGATTAAAAATGCAGCGTGTTGCGAATTACGTATAGCCGGTAGAGGGTGTTTAACGTTGTTCTCCGTGATGTTAAAAACAGGTAACCAAAGCTTGTTTGAGTGTATTCAATCACTTACAAAGGAAGAGCTGAGGTAGACATGCCATTACGCCGTTTTCGAAGACAATATGAGCAGCTGTTGCAGTTTGAAAGGTGGAGAATCATCGGCATGATGGAAGCTGGGTGGTCAGCTAGGCGAGTAACTCGTCAATTAGGCCGCTCTGATTGTGTTCTGAGGAGGTGTTGGGACCAATGGATCCGAGAGATGTCATTTACACGAAGACCAGGCTCAGGACGCCCTCGACAGATCAGTCGTTGAGAAGACCGCCACATCGTAAGAAATGTACGCGTACAGCCAACTGCTTCATCGGCTGCCATCCAGGCACAGGTAGCACCTTCACTAGGGGCTCCTGTGTATTCTCGAGCCTTACGAAGGCGCCTGGGTGGACATTACGTGTGTTGCCTCTTGACGCTCCCCCATCGACGCCTCCGTTTGGAGTGGTGCCGCGCACGAGGAAACTGGCCTGCAGCAGAATGGAACCAGCATTTCTCACAGTTAAGCGAGTTTGAGAGAGGCCTGATCATCGGGATGAAAACTGCAGGCGGCTTGACGCGCCGTGTTGCTGGCCAGGTGGATCGTTCGGAGTGTGCCGTTAGAAATTGTTGGGAGCAATAGACACGAGAAGGTACCCATGCGCGGAAAACCGGGTCTGGAGCGACCAGGAAGACCACGAAGAGAGAGGGTCGAAGGATCGTGCGGCCAGCACTTTTCTCGTTGTTATAATTACCTTATAGTCGGTTCCAGTGGCTTAGAGGTAACGTGCCCACTTCGTAAGCTGGAGGTTGCGGGTTCGACCCGGTTTGAGTTGATAGATTTTCTGGATGCGAAAATCTTAGGCACGTATGTCATATGATTATGTGGCATATAAAAGATTCCGTGAGGATTGATTTGGCTTTGGTACTCTCGGCAAAATTAAATCAGGGCATTATTTAACATCCGACGAGAGCTTGAATTAAATGAATTCAAGCGTCCAAATTCGGTATCGAGAGCCACCACTAGATGGTGCCACCACGGAATTGGCTCTCACATTTGGGGACTTGTTGTGTCTGCAAAGGTTTAGTTGCTAACATCCAGCCAATTAAAAAAAATACTTGATTATTTATTTAATCACTGTAACAATTGTATTTCTTAATGAAAGAATACATCCCATTGTTGTACAGTACGAATCACATCAATAAAAAACCAGCATTTCTGTTTTCTTCAATTTTTACTGCAATCGGCTCATGGACAGAAATGTTGACAGTTTGATTGCTTATCAATAACATATATTATCAATTTATAATATCCATCACTAATGTTACTGAAGGGACATGTGTAAAAACATTTACGTAAATGGCAAAGAAGATAGTGAGAAATATCACGAATTGAAATTTACAAATAATCAATAATATCCGAAGTTCACATTTAAGAAAAATAGATCTTCATTTCTTTTTATTTGAAGGCCATTTGTGATATTTTTGTGTACTACGTCAAACGTGTGAAATTCCAAGACAAAAAGCAGACGAATCAGGTAAGGAAGAAATGATACGTAAATTGATAAATTTTACTTAAAACTTGTTGAGCAATAAACAATGAGAATTTCGACATTTTAAAAAAAATTTCGGAAACCTCATTTTTTTGTGATTAACTCAGAGAACTATAAAATCCGCTCTTTGTTTGTTGCGTTTTATAACTTGATGCTATCAAAAGTGTATACAGTACTTACGTATTATCACAATAATCGCCAACTCTATTAATAACTCGCCAAGTTGGCAGCCCCGATTTCCTAAGGTGCTTCCTTTCATAAAATTTCGCCAATAGGTTGCGCTAATACATACAAGTACCGTGTATACTTATATAAAGAATACAAATAATGTTCATTAGTCTCAGAGCATGATAAAAGATTAATATTAATACTTCGTTTATGAACAAGTTTTAATCCATTTATTTGTTTTATCTGTTTTCCCTAAAATGAATTTTCTTTCAATTTTTTTTTATTATTATAACATTCTTATGGTTGAAGAATTTATTTAATTTAATGGAAGATTAATGATTTCTCTTTGAAACTTCACTACATAAAAAAAATTCCTTTCTAAGTAATTAGTACAGTATTAAAAAATTAAAATGGTCTCTTCTATTTTGGTTTCTTATCAAATTTTCATTGTAATCTATTGACTTAAACTTATTGTTAAGGTGAATTACTTATTCAGTAGAAAATTCGAAATTGTTAATTTCATTAAGTAAATTCATTTTTCATAGTCCTGACATGTGAAAAAAAATAGAACACATTTCATTACTTTCCAGTTTTTATTCCATCCGAACAAAATTAGTATCTGTGTTGATGGATCAAATTTACGATATTTTTTGATAGATTAATTAATTAACTTAATTAACTTTTAAGATATTTTTCATCATTAAAGACGAATTTTTGGCAGAATTATATAAGGAAGGCTCCACATAACTAATATTTTTAATATTTCATTCTAATTCAGTCTTTAATTCCAATGATATATAGAGAAATCTATGAAAGAGTGAAAGACCACAACATTTCAGACAAACAATTTATCTGTAAGATATTTAATATATTTTGTCATTATATTCATTTTCTTAAAAATTCCTAATTGCTGTTTTCTGTAATATACTTATGATTTTTTATTTGTTAGAACATAAGTTCAAAATTAATCAGTAGGAATCAATTTAAATCTCAATGTTACTTAGTTCAAAAATAAAACATATTCTCATTTCAAAAACACCATGCTCATAAACAATTGGATATTTAATAAATGTAAATATATAAATACTCTAAAAAGGCAATATTTTTTTGAATATTTCGTAAATCCTTAATAATATATTATAAACGCGAAAGTTTGTATGGATGTTTGTTATTCTTTCATGAAAAAACAACTGAATGGATTTTAATGAAACTTTGCAATAATGTAGCTTATACATCAGAATAACACATAGGCTATAATTTATAAAGATATTGTGTGAAGTTTCCAAAAAATAACGATAATTGTCAAGAAAGTAGGGAAAAAATCTGTCATCTGTAAAAAAGCCTGCGACAGCACATATGTATCTTTCATGTGTGAAGCAAAACTTTCCTTTTTGTTTTGTCTACGCCATGCCTCAGTGAGTGCTCGCTTTTAATTTATTCCTTTGATCAGTGTAATCAAAAGTTTTTTTTATTTCGTAATAAAACTACATTTCGAAGGGAGAGCTGGTGGCAAGGTTTTAACATAAAATAAATACAACAGAAAGTAATATTAACGTATTACACTTCCAGATATAAATTATTTACACTATTTTAAGAGTTCATTACATAAATTTTGTAACAATGTGTTACTTTTGCTGAGCAGAGATCAGCTTAGGGAGGCATTTTCAAAAATCGACTGACAAGAGAGTTACGGTGAGTTATAAATAAATAAAAATCCCTTTTATCAGCTATTAGATCTACAGACTTAAAATTCAACAAATATGTTTTTTTTATGTTCAGTTGAGATATGCAACAAGCTTTTCTTTTTTGCTTAATTTGCAATTCACGTAAAATTAAATCATTAAAAACTTCTTTATCCTTCAATCTGCATTGTTTAATTTTTCAATTTTCCCGTGCAAAGAACGGGTATACCAGCTGGTATACTTATAATTTTTTATTTGTTACAACGTAAGATCAAAATCAATCAGTAGCAATCAATTTAAATCACAATGTTAGTTCAAAAATAAAACATATTCTCATTTCAAAAACTCCATGTAGATAAACAATTGGATAATTAATAAATGTAAATATATAAACACTTTAAAAAGCCGATATTTTTTTATACTGTTTGACGAGATGCGAGAGAATCTGCGAAAGTTGTAAAGGTTGTTCTTTGACAAATGTACTATATAATATTCAATGACAGATCGACCTCTCTTTTACGGCTTATCTCCATCATTTGTATGTTGACCACTTAAATAATAACGTATAATATTTTTGTTTCTTTATTCTCTACTAGCTGGTACACCCGTTCTTCGCACGGGTGAATTGAAAAATTAGACAGTACAGGCTGAAGGATAAAGAAGTTTTTAATGAGTTAATTTTATGTGAATTGTAAATTTAACAAAAAAAAGCTTCTTGCATATCTCAGCTGAACAAAAACCATGTTTGCTAAATTTTAAGTTTGTAGATATAATAGCTGATAAAAAAGTTTTATTTATAACGCCCCACGCGTAACGTAAATATCTTGTGGGTTGATTTTTGAAAACACCTTCTTTCTGCTTAGCAAAAGTAACACATTGTTACAAATTTTGTGTAATAAACGCTTGAAATAATGTAAATAATTTGTATTTGCATGTGTAATACATTAATATTATTTTCTGATAGCTGGTACACCCGTTCTTCGCACGGGTAAATTGAAAAATTTAACAATACAGATTGAAGGATAAAGAAGTTTTTAATGAGTTAATTTTACGTGAATTGCAAATTAAACAAAAAAGAGCTAAACAAAAAAAGATGTTTGTTAAATTTTAAGTCTGTAGATCTAATAGCTGATAAAAAGAATTTTTTTTATGTATAACTCCCCGTAACTCTTTTGCGAGTCAATTTTTAAAAACACCTTCCTAAGATGATCTCTTCTCAGAAAAAGTAACACGTTATTACAAATTTTGTGCAATGAACGCTTAAAATCATGTAAATAATTTATATCTGGAAGTGTAATACATTAATATTACTTTCTGTTGTATTTATTTTATGTTAAAATCTTGCCACCACCTCTCCTTTCGAAATATAGTTTTATTATGAAATAAAAAAAATAGTGATTACACTGATCAAAGGAATAAATTAAAAGAGAGCGCGTAATGAGGCATGGCGTAGACAAAACAAACAAGAAAAGTTTTGCTTCACACAAAAAAGATTAATAGTATATTCTGTCGCAGGGCTTTTTACAGATGGCAGATTTTTTTCCTACTTTCTTGACAATTATCATTATATTTTGGAAACTTCACACAATATCCTTATAAATTATAGCCTATGTGTTATTCTGATGTATTAACTATATTATTGTAAAGTTTCATTAAAATACATTCAGTTGTTTTTCGTGAAAGAATAACAAACATCCATACAAACTTTCATGTTTATTATATTAGTAAGGATATTATTCCTCAAAATATCTTTTCACACTTCTGTTCCCTTGTTACAGATCATCAGCTCAAAATAATTTGAAATAAATAAATTACCTCTCTTAGTAATTTCAGCATGGGTCTTTGCCAACGTATTGAGAGAAGCAGAATAATGCTAATATATAATCTTGAAATTTTATATAAAAGAAACAAAGTATAGAGCAGGAAGATAATTTAACAATACACATTACGGTAATTAAATGTATAAGAGACGTACCGAAAATAAGTTTTGTCATTTTTTAAAAAAGATTAGATAGAGCACTAGGTAAAATAAGCAATCCAACAAACTACGTTCTTTGCTGGTTAAACGACGGGAGCAGCATCCGCGGAGGAGGAATTACGCATGCGCAGAGCACCTAAGAAGAAAGAGTAGCAGAAGATTGACGTCCCGAGGTTATTTGAATGGAAATCACGATGGTAGACAAATGTGTACTGAATAGACACGTGAGAGTGGTGTGTAAAGTTTCATTAAAATCCATTCAGTGGTTTTTCCGTGAAAGAGAATAAGAAACATCCATATAAATTTTCACTTTTATAATATTAGTAAAGACAGCTGTTACCCGCAACTTTGTCCACGAGGAATTTAACAAAAAGTGTTTATTCAATTCGTAGAGTTTACGGAAACTTAATAATTATGTATTCCGCGTAAAGAAATACCTACTTTGTGTGAATCGATGTTTCTTTTTTGTTTTATTTTTTTTCTTTGTTTTTTGTTGAGCAAGGGATTAGAGAGACGCATGATCTTTGACACTGTCGACGGGGTGAGAACTGCAAAATCATTAAGATCAAAGGACATGAACGGGAAATGTCGCGAGTGGCAGAACCTAATCAAACAAAAAAGTTTGATATAACTACTAGAAATCATTGAGACAGAAGGCTCACGAAATAAAATAATCCCTATTGAAAAAAATAATCCCTATTTGAATCGGATATTGTTCACTATTTCATTGGTTTTAATTCTATTTTCACGGAGCCCTAATTTTTTGTTCTAAAATAAAAGTAGTCTAAGTTACATCTTATAACATTAACTATCTGCCAGTGAAAATTCCGCCAAGATTGGTCCAGCCGTTTCAGAGATTAGCCGGAACAGACAGACAAAAATTTTAAAAAATTGATTTTCTCATAAAGTACCGTATATAATTTTAAATGCATTTAGTAAAAAGCTGTTAATTTCAAATTGCAAACAGACACTTTATTTTTATTTATATGTATAGATAACCTAACCAAAAGATTATCTCTTGAAATATTTAATTTTCGTTTTCTTTGTCTGCTCGTTTCCATTGAATATGTACCGACACATTTTAGATTATACAATAGAACCTGTTTTTGTGCGGTCCTTTTTCATGCAAATTTTTTCTGTGCGATCTTTTTTTATGCGGTATATACATTTTAACGGCTTTGGCGCCACTGTAATGTATTCTACCAATGTACCAGTGGTGTATCGGAGAATGTTAGGGGAAAGTTAGATTTTGGTTTTATTATTTTATAAATTGGGTAAATACTTACTTGGACTTAGTCAGGACTTGGGCCCCCTTGAGTCCTGCACCCTCGCAGGGCAGGAGTTACGGAGGAGTACGTTATGTCACTGCAATGTATATATATACAATTCAAGACGCTCTGTTCATTTGTTGTAAACAGTCTCCCAACGCGCTCTCAGTTGCTTTCTCTCAACGTGTCAATAGCCCGCGTTTGATTGAAGACGAAACATTCAATGACGGTGACGTTATCAATAATTTGATAGATTATGAAGACGGAATAGAAGAACCGGATTTCTTGAGAGCGAATAAAATATATGCAGAGATATAGCTTTCCAACAAATTGGAAAAGCATTTTCTTAAAACAGATACCAATTCCGAAAGGAGTATGAAATTTCAAAAAAAGCTTTGATCATGCATATCTGGTTATCGTGGCATTTATAAGCAACTGACCAACCCCGATCTTCGTTGCTAAGACTTATCTCTTACTTTATGGTACCAAAAAATAAAACAATTGAAATCGTATTTTCAAGTGACGAAAGAGATTTTGAACTTATTCATCACAGGAAGACGAGAGCTTTGGAGTGAGTAATGAGTAGCAGTGAATTATGTATGTGCATTTTGTGTGTGAAAACTTCCCCACGTATACAATGAGAAACTAAATGTTTTAAAAATGTGTAACTTAACTATTAGTTTTGTTATGGAAGTACTTTCTCATAAATTTCGTAAATAATTGGCATATTTTCTAAGAGCAACTTTTTTTTATGCGGTCCCTCTCCACCGCATAGAAAAAGTTTTCTGTAGTTTTTCGACGAATTTGTTATTTTGTGACGGGACCTTATCGGTATTTCTACTAATTGTCCTCTTGAGATTTCTTTGGGACCAGAATGACAATTCTTTCCAACCAACTCAAGAAGAGAACGTGTTTATGCAAATTAGGAATCAAATATATTGGAATGTTAGCATTCGCGGGGATCGCTAAGTGAAGTCTTTATTTTGTGAGTCGGTCTAACAGTGGTACTGAAGATAAGCAAAAGTGGGTCCGAGACCAAAGGAGTATTGTCTTAGCCCGTGCAAGTCAAATGGAAAGATAAATTGATGTTGTATGGACCGTAGCTGTTTGCCCAGGAAATAGTGGTAAGCTTGTTCATTTAAACTTTAAGGATAGAGCGGATACTGTTAAGATAGGAATTAATCTATAAAGATAGATTTAGTGGTTAATTGCATTACTTATCAGTAATACGTTTTGCGTCGTTTCACTCTTGATCATTATCCTCCTAAACTAGTATTGTATATAAATTAAGATCATAATAAACTATTTTTATTATGACAGAATTTAGTGGATCCTCTTTCGTTCCCTCAAACATAGGTAGCGTGTATATTGGAGAGAGGGTACCCCCATCGGTGGGGATATCACAATTTGTAAGAATTTATGAAATGTTCGAATATTTTTTTGTGCGGTTTATTTTTATGTGGTCCCTATCTACCGCACAAAAACAGGTTTTACTGTATCTAACATCCTATTCTTATTTAAGATCTTTCATTTAAGAACTCATCTGAATCTCATATATATATATATATAAAAGCACATAAATTAAAAATACAAGAAACCGTATTAGAATATCATAAATCTAACATAGCTAGAGACACTTTTTAAATGAAAATCCTCTGATGTGTAGAAAAGTAAGAATAGTGCGTTGAGAGTGTTTTACATATATTTTAAAATATAAAAAAAGAGGAATAGATCAAAAATGTTTTTTCAAAAAAAATAGTCAAACAATGAAATGATAGTAAATGTACTGGTATTTAATAAGTAAAACCCCATTATAGTTCACAATTTTGACCACAGAGAAAAAAAATTGTGCCAACAATTGGATTTTTATCCAATATGAAAATAATAACTCGCCAAATTGGCGATAAATAAAAGTATGCACTAAAAGAAGATATAGCCTACTTAATGATATCTGTATGCAAGCCTTTACTCTTCGCTTAATATTTTTGTACAACTTCTAATTTGTAGAGATATACATATAAAGTGATGGAACTAATCAATGTAGTTGTCTTTTTTTCATATTTTGAACACTATTTTAACACGCTAGTTCCACACACATGGTGGTCTCTTAAATCCCTCGAGTAGTTAAATAGTACGGCGTTAATCCTCACTCATTTGGTGGTCTCTTACAGATAATTCCTGGTATTGTTTTCAAAAATTGATACAAAACTAAAAAGAAGATCTTTTTTCAAAAAACCTGCGATACAAATCTCTGTGTAGAAAATCCCTTTAGAATCTTATGAATAAGTATTTTTTCGTTTCTGAAAGTTCTTTTAAAGTTTTTATAACTGTTAGGTACTAGTAATCTGACGAATTTGATGATGTAATTGCAAAAAAGATTGATATTCTATTCAGAACGTTGAAATTATGATGTCACGAAATATAGAAGAATTGTCCCGAGTGCCATCATTATATTCACTCTGGTAAAAACAAAAAGTTATTTTCAGGTAAAAAAGAAAAGTTATTGCCTAAAGAACAGAAAATAAGTTGTTTTTGAAGATATTGATGTGTATTTTTTTTATTCTTTTGAAGACCTAATGGGTTTAGAAATAGAACTTCGATACTTTGAGGTGAAGGGCAGACCAATCAGATCAAGTCTGACGATGACGATTGTGACGTCATTCTTACTTCTTGAACGCATTTCCTGCATTATGGAAGTGAGGATTTGTGTGAGTACTATTTAAAAAACTGAAAGAGCAGGAATGAGTTTTATCGTTAGTCAGTCCTGTATCTCTTATTTCTAACCACGTTTAGATGATGAAATTGATTTTTATATACTGGAATATTATCTTCAAATTCATATCATACAAATTTGTGGACTTTGATCCATGTTTATTTAATATTTACCATCTTTAACGACACAAACGTCATTGAAAATAAAAAGGTCTAGTGAAGTAGACTGAAGTTAATTTAAACTGCTAACTAAATTAAACTAAACGTTTAATGAAAATCATTGGTGTATTATTGAAAATTTTAATATTGTTAACTGTTGTTTGCTAAACTAAAGAGTTTAATCTAAATATGAGAATAAGTATTTTCTAACAAACAAAATTCAAATACATAATTCCAGTGTTATTAGATAAGTGCAAAAAATTTACCTGAACAAGAAATTTATACAACCTAAAATTTTACATCATCTTGTTAAATTTTTAATGGGAGATGAATTTCGCATATAGGCAAAACGTTCTGAGATTTGGAGTAAAAAAATTGTGGAATAACATCATCAAAACGTTTCGGTTGAAAGAGTTGGTCAAGGCATAAAACAGATGATAGTTGGTAGACTGCAAGTCAAAAGAATAGAGAAGATTGTGTGGCTAAAACTTTATAATCAAATCCTATTCTTATTTGACGAATGATGATAGCTGCATGGAATCTCGTGTTACAAGGGAAGAGGATAACATCGTATAATTGACTACGGTTGGTCTCTTCGAAACCAATATAAATAACAGTGTAACTGAAAACATAGAAGGCGGCATCAATGATTCAGCCAAGACCGTTCCAGAGAATAATTCCTTTCACATCTCACCACATTTTCAAGAATATTTCTTTGGATAAAGATCTGGTGTCGGCGCCAATGAAGAACAGAAACGGTAGACACAAAGTTCATTCGATGCTGTCACATAACCCTGTTTCTAATCTTCTGTCTCAATGACTCATTTTTGTACCAGAAAAGCAAAAAAATACTGGTAATGACTCGTCTGTCCCTTTGATCTGCAATAAACTGATGTGAAGCTCTCTTATTCAAAATCCAACTCCTCTAGCACTTTTTTTAAATAGATATCCGTTGAAATTTGGACTTCGAACAGGTGATTGGATCGGAATGTTTTTTATGACATTGTCAGGTTCTTCTCCAACAAGTGAAAGATGCTCGCATTGCCCGACCTTGATAGTTTCTATCTCTTTCCCTGAATTTCTGAAACCCTCGACAATATTTGCTCTCGTCTCCATTGTATCTTCCCTATTAACTTGGCTCGTATCGCGGTATGCCACAGCTGCAGTACTACCTTTGTCGAACTGGTACAACAAATATTGTCTTAAGAGTGTTTTATACACCCATGGTACACAATCTCAGACGGGTTTTTTTTCAATGCTGTACTATCAGAAGCTCCGTGCATTTAGAATGTGTTAGATATCTACGCGTTTTAATGGCCAACAATTCCAGTCATTGCAATTTTATATGCGATGTCACTCTAATTGAAAATTTGTCGCTCTAAAAATGGATAGAACATTCACATATAAAGGGTGTTTTTTTAGAGGTATAGAACTTTAAATTGCAATAAAACAACGATGTATTATTCGATTGACATGAATTTTTTTTTATTCGAAAGATAATCTTGTGGCAATACATTTTAAATATGATCAAGCAAGGCGTAGATTCGTCGAATGGGCCCAAAACGAGATTGCCATTGTTCCCGATTTTCATAAGCGAATTTTGTTTAGCGATGAAGCGCACTTCTGGTTGAATGGCTACGTTGACAAACAAAACTGCCGCATTTGGAGTGAAGCTAATCGACAAGTGTATGTCGAAACACCGTTACATCCAGAAAAACCGACTGTTTGGTGCGCTTTATGGGCTGGTGGAATCCTTCAAAAACGATGAAGGCCACAACGTTACAGTCAATGGTGATCGGTATAGAGCCATGATTACTAACTTTTTCATTCCTGAATTGAACAATCATGATGTCCAGGAGCTGTGGTTCCAACAAGACGGCGCAACATGTCACACAGCTCGTGCCACAATCGATTTATTGAAAAACACGTTGGGTGACCGCCTAATTTCACGTTTTGGACCTGTGAATTGGCCTCCAAGATCTTGTGATTTAACACCGCTAGACTATTTTCTGAGGGGCTATGTAAAGTCATTGGTCTATGCGGATAAGCCACAAACGCTTGACCATTTGAAAAACACATTCGCCGTGTTATTGCCGATATATGGCCACAAATGTTGGAAAAAGTCATCGAAAATTGGACGTCCAGATTGGACTACATCCGAGCCAGCCGTGGCAGTCCTATGCCAGAAATCATATTTAAAATGTAATGCCACAAGACTATCTTTCGAATAAAAAAAAATTCATGTCAATCGAATAATACATCGTTGTTTTATTGCAATTTAAAGTTCTATACCTCTCAAAAAAACACCCTATATAATGCATTTACAAATCCTTTAAATTTCGAATATTATAATTATTTTCTATTATATTTATTTTCTTCAAATTTTTCTTTATAATACGTAATTCACAAGGATAGTACATAGCAGCTATTGGAGGTTGATAAATGGCAGCGAACAAGGCAGAGAGAATCCCCTAAGTACAATATAAAAATGATTTTGGAATCATTATTTTTTTTCCTCGTCATCTTTCACCCCGTGTCAATGAACTCTGATCCCTCACCCCCTCTCTCCCCCTAGGGATATCGGTTATGGGTAATAGATCTCCACTGCGCAAATTAGAACAATGGCAATCTCGTTTTGGGCCCATTCGACGAATCTACGCCTTGCTTGATCATATTTAAAATGTAATGCCACAAGATTATCTTTCGAATAAAAAAAAAATTCATGTCAATCGAATAATACATCGTTGTTTTATTGCAATTTAAAGTTCTATACCTCTAAAAAAACACCCTTTACCTGGAAAAAAACTCAAATATTCATTTATTACGTAGAGTCTCTAAAATTCAGAAATGTTTCATAAATATACATTTTTTTACTTTTAAATATAAAGGGGAAAGACCGTTTAACAGAACCGTATAAGATATACATTTAAGAACCGTAAAAAATATACTGTTTTTTACAGAAAGAATGTTTCTGTAAAATATGGAGCCCTCTTTTGTAACAAGAGAAGCCATAAAACTTAATATTCTCTTCCTCTTTTTTGTATTAAAAAAATTATAAAATTTTTTTCGAAAAAAAAAAGCGTTACGTTATTTTATCTTGTTTCAAAAAAGTTACCTGTTGTTGTTCGAAATACAATTACTGTGTTTCTTGGGACAGACTAAGCGTTTTTCTTTATCACAAACTATGCGCATTTGTTCTTAAACTATACACAAGTTACATTACATCTACAAATTGCATATTTTTTCATTTTTCTGATGCTTACGATTGATATTTTTTACTATTTGTGAATTTTTAATTAGTAATATAATGATTAATGTTTGTCAATATATTCTTTTGTGATTTTATCATGTAAACTATGATAAAAAATTCTTGTAAAATTCGAAGGTTAAATTCTAAATATGATTACGCACACATTTACGTTTTATTGGTAAACATAAATCTTTACTTCAACTACTTTTTCTTTAAAAAACACACGCGTCATTTATGTCTCAACAAGTTTAAAATAGCGATTCATATATGAGCCGTTTTCTTTAAAAGTAGTGTAAATCCATTTTTGACAAAAAGTTAGCTAAATATAACATTTAATTCAATCTGCTATGAGCTTTTTATCTACTAACAGTTCCCCAAAAAATCCCACAAAATTTTCATCATTTTGTCACTACAAATTTAGGTAGTTAATGAAATTACAAATACTATTACTTTGAAAGTCGTAAATATCTTTCTATGATATGAAATGGACTAACACCAATTTCAAAGAGAACGGCTCCTATTTTGATTTTTAAAAATCAAAGCTAATTAATTAATTGAATTTTTCAATCTTATTTATAATTTCCATTGTCGTATACATTTCTTTGAAACTACGAATTAAACTTGACAATTATTCACTAAAATTATAGGCTGAATTCGGTATGCATTGACGTATTCTATTGCATTTACTAAAAGTACAATATTGAAAACATTTAATTCCCTTTTGTGCTATACTCTTCTTTTGAAACGAAATGGATTTTTAAACAATGGACAGCAGAAAAAGAAAAGACGCTTAAGGCTTAAGAAAATCCCTCGGCTTAAAATTGAATACAGTAGAGCGAACGCCGGGACGGAACTTTTTCAAAAGCTGAAATAAATCTTCTCTGTTTTGGGACACAACAAGGAAGTTGTTTTGATGGGAACAAAAAGTATAAAAGAATATATTTTCTCTCATCAGCTGTGAATCCATGCAAAGGGCAAATTATAGCTGTCTTTGAGCTTCATAATTATGCCATCTTAGTCTTCACTAACGATGAATAACCTCAGTGTGACAGAGAAGAAATGTGTGTGTTTTTTCCTCTCATCATATGAACCAGTGGTCTTCAAACTTTTCCGATTCATGGAACACTTCGAGCTATATAATGCTTTGGGGAATCCCATTCCACACACTTTTAGAAGAATATATTTTAAGCTAATATTTATAGAGTACATCGACATGTTATAGATAATATATGTAAAGACAATTTTTTAAAAAAGTTTTGTATTTATCATTTAAAAAATTAATATAATTTATTCAAGAATAATATTTATTTATGATCCAAGTATTATATTTAAGGGAACTTGGCACCCTTTGAGCAAACTTCTTTATTTACGTATTTAAAAATTATATTTTAGAATTTTATACAATGTTTCTATTCAAGAAAATGTTACCAGATGAAAATTTTCATATATTATTCACACAATTTTAAAAATTTAAATTTTTTGAAGAAAATTGGGGAAAATTTTAAAATCCTACTCCTTTTGTAAAAATTAACTTTTTGACCTGAAATATTTTTCATAATACTCTTATGGATGATCTAAACAACTTTAGGGATCGATTTTAGAATAACTTCATTCGTTTTCGAGAAAAAATAAAATGTTGATATACAGGCTAAAAAAATCAACGAAAAAGCCAACATGTCTTACATTTTATTTTTTTTTTTAAAAAAAGGATTCAGTTTATAGCAAAACAGATCCCTAATTTTATTACATGCTTTATTTTCAACACGCAAGAAAAAAATGGAAGTGATTGGTAAATAATTGTCGGAGTAGCATTTTGAATGCACTAAGGTTTCGAAAAACACAAACTGAGAAAAACAGGTTTAAAGTTTATAATTCTGAAAAAATAATTATTATAAGCTTAATTAAACTTAAAATACCACTTTAAGATATTAGTTATACGTTTTTCTTTAAAATAATTTCATTTTCATATGTTCTCAACCCACACATTTTTATAAATGATCAACTTTTAGAGAGTACTAATTGCCCATGAAAATTCAAGAAAAATGATAAAAAAAATTTTTTTCTGTCATGACAGAAATTTTAGCTGTTTTTCTTCTTATAATATTAAAGTATTACATTTGTATGAAAAATATATCAGGAATAAAAGAACTGAAATTATAAAATTATTAATATAAAATGCTTTAATTTAAAAATTTGACATGCACACATTTCACAAGGAAGAAAAATTACATTATTGTATTGCCTCGGAAATATTCTGCTTTTAATACTACACATTCTTTTTTATAGTTATTATTTCTATTTCTAAAATAGATTTTTTTTATCATAACGCATTTTTTAGCTTTTTTTTCTAAAAAGGGGGTGTGGCTGAATTGCCTAATTTGTTTTCAAATGAAGTTTTAGTCAACTTCTAACTTTCCGACATGCACAAGTGATATATCAATCGAAAGATAATAATGCAAAGAATAAGATTAAATGAAAATAAAAAAAACGATAGGTTTGTGATTTTTAGGGTACCAAGTCCCCTTAATAGCTGGGATATGTGCTTTTTTTTCTTCGAAGTCTATCGAAATCATCTGTAGTCGCATTTCATATTCTACGTTTAATTTTCTTTTACATTTGAGTTTTGCGGGCACTCACGTTGAGAAATATTCTTCATTTAAGTACATTGTCCTGAATGGCATTAAAATGTTTGTACCATGTGAGAAATCCTGTATATTTTTCACGAATTTGCAACCTAAAATTTAGGAGCTGTTTTTGCTTAAGTGTTGATTTTAACGTCGATATGTCGATAACTTGTTCCTTCCGCTTTATTATTGGTAATTTTCCCCACAAATGAAAAAAGTGCATTTTCCAGTAGAAAACTATTTTGTTTTGCAAAACATTGTACTAAAGAGTATATAAATATTTAGCGAAACACTGGATAACAAGCAATAGAATACAGTAAAACCATTTTGCATACATATTTATACTTTTCTTTTATTTTTACTGGCTCGTGGAACCCCTGGGTGTGCCTAGTGGAACCCAGGGTTCTGTGGAACACAGTTTGAAGATCACTGATATGAACTAATGTAAAATAACACGGTGAGTGAAAATTTCAGACAGCTTTCTGTGTGTGTGTACAATTCTTGTTCATATAGGTCCACTTATTGAGCCAAAATATTCTTTTAAAGTGCTTAATTTTAATTCTTGATAAGAATTCATTTCATTCTTGTTACATTTACTTGATTATATGCATTTAACTTTTAATTAAAATGATTTAAAGTCATATTTAATGAGCATCTTGTGGTATTATCTCTATGTATGAGTGATGGAGAATTATATTAATATAGCACAATAAAGCTGAAGGAAGGCTATTGGCGAAGGGCTTCGTACTTGTGAACTATGGTCAAGTGAGGAAGCTGCCACCCTCCTCTCCTATCTTCCCCACCACACCAACTGGAGGACGTTTGAGCTCTCGACAGATTTAATGGGTTTTAATTCCCTCTACACGGAAGGTCCTTAGCGGTACTAGGCTCAAAATGATACCCTAATCAAAAGTCCATAATCTTGACCACTAAGCTACCGCGGCCCTGATCTCAGTGTATGAAATCCACTAACAAGTAGCAGAGAAAAAGATATAATATGTTATTTCGGGATATTAATAAATTTATATTAAACCAATAAAATATCAAAAATATGCACATATTTTCTGAATTGTATAGAATACGGGTTTGTTTCGAAATCTCTTGGTAGAGAATAATAGTTCTGAGAGTTGACAAGAAATCAAGTGGGATTTTAGAAGGAAAACTGCTGTTTGTTTTTAGTTTCCCTTTTAGAGTTTTGTTTACAGTTCAAACCAGTACTATGTTTAGTGAACAAGTGGTAATCGTATTCATTTGCTTTATTTTTAATCTGACTTAGATAAGTTAAGGTATCCGACTGCGTTCGGAACCGTGATTTTGAAGAGCTTCTAAATGGATAATATTTATATTTAGTGTCACTTAGATTAGAAAACGTATATAAAATTGTTTTAAGAATATTATTGCTATAAAAAATTATTTAAGTACAATATTTTGACAAAAAAGGAACATAGAATGACCCATTTTCAAAATAGTCTCCTTTTATGAAAAAATGCTTCTATTATAATAATATTTTGCCTGTCTATAGCTCAGACTTCTGTAGAGAGGTTGAACCAGAATTTCTGAAATATTTAACTTAGAAGTGGATTTATCCATATTTTACTACAAACGAGGGGCGAAATTTTAAGAAAAAAACACCAATAATTATTTCAATGGGTGGTAACTCTGAAAATAATGTGAATTTTTTTCAAATACCTTAGCTCAGACTCTCTGAACAAGTCTTTACTTTATATAAACAAAATATTATTATTATAGAAGCATTTTTTATAAAAGGAGAATGTTTTGAAAAAAGGTTATTCTAAGTTAATTTTTTGCCAAAATATTATATTTAAATAATTTATTTCGTCACATAATGTTCTTAAAACTATCTTATACATGTATTCTAATCTAAGTGACACTAAATATCATGAAAATTATCCATTTATGCACTTTTTTTAAATCATGGTTTCGAACGTAGAGTCGTATACCTTAAGAAATAAAATATTTTTTTCCTTTTGTTTTGAATACCTCGAAGTGTCTTAAGTCACTCAAATTTACGGATAGAGGATATCGAACATTCAAATATCATGGCAAATGAAAGCACGATGATTTCAGGTGACCGTGATAAGCAGCTAATAATATGAGCTGGACACGCACCATCTCGCCGAACCGTAAGGTAAATGTAATCTTAAAGCTTGTGTCTCGCCCCTGATGGAAGTGATGTAGGCAATAACATACGTACCATGTGACTAGTAAATCGAAATAGCGGCGTCACCAATGGAAAAGGCTTTTTGTGTTCTTGAATTTAGTAAACTGTCACGGGAGTCACTTTTTTATGATATTGTTATTCTTTGGTTAATGCCACAGTTACAGGAAGACATTGACAACTTCATTCTCTAATTGGAAGGTGCTCCACAACACAGGTTGGCCAACGTGCGAGATTACCTCGATGAACACCTTCCTCTCCGATGGGTTGGACGAGTTACAGACTACACTTACAAGAACACTATCCAGAAGTCCTTACTTAACACTTTGTGCTTTCTTCTGGAGGGGATACGTAAAGGACATGGTGTTCTTCTCACCCTTTCCTGTTGATCTAACGGTGCTGAAACAGCACATCACAACCGCTATCGATGGACTTGATTTAGTTACCTTAACACGCATCTGGGTGGAAATGGATTACCGGTTCATTGTGTGCCGAGTGACTAAGGATTGATACATAAAACATCTGTGACCGTCTCTTACAAAACTTAAAATAATCCCGTACAATTATGTTACAAGTAACATATAATACCTGACATTGTTCTTGATTTACAGCGCATTGAAACTGTATACTTTTTATGAATCACCCTGTATTTAGTTTTAAAAAAACGTACAGTACACACAAATAAAGCATATGCTAATTTGAGTCTCCAACCAATAACCTTTTGTGCATGCTTGCGCAAGTTTAGTATTTAAATTGTCTCCCATCCGGTTTAGTGATTAGCGGCGCTGACTACATTGCCGTAGGGCCTGGGTTCGAATCTCAGAGAAGACATGGATATTTGTAAATGTATAGTGTTTTCGTGGCATGGGGGTACTCCAAACAATCGTCGAGCCGCAAGTCCTCTCATGAGATTGGTAGCAGGGGATGAGAGGTGGGAGGCTCCTGACCTTCCCCCAGTGTGCTCTCCTTCAAAATTTGGGTGGAACCGAGCTAAACCGTACGGTCACCTGCTGTCAAGGCTAAGGCCAACGACAGGTGTACATCTAGCCCTTTGCCATGGTGAATATCATGGGCCTCGATCGCGGATTACAACAGTATTTAAATTACTTCTTTCTCTCTCTACCTCATTTCGAATATTTCAATTCTTAGAATTACCCCCAGTATAAAGCCTTTCAAATTTGACGGGAAAGAAGGAAGTTTTCAAAAATCAGACTCCTGAGCCTTTCACAAACATTTCTAATGAGCACCAAACTAATATTGTTGATTACTACACTTATGACTACGGTCATTCTTTTATTAAAGCTTCCCACTCAAGTAAACAATAACCAAAATTGATATCCTTTTTGACAGAAATATTCACCAAGTTTTCCGTCAGGTTTGTAAATATTTTGCAAAGGATTCGCAGTACAACTCAATATGTTTTGAAACAAAACTTTTCAAAGTGTCTTAACTTTAAATGTGAGTTTGAAAGGAAAATTAGATATGTTTACGGATTCTTGCTGGCAATTAGCATCTTTGAAAATATTTATTACTGAACTTCATTGCTTAACCCCTTCATATTGTGGGGCTGATGCTATCGGGGCTCTAAGCTTAGATAAAAGAATGTGGAAGTTCGGAGACGAGGAACAACACAGCTCAGAAATCACTCTTTTGTTTTTGGAGTATGACTCAAAGCTTACGAGTTCCTTCATGATTATCTTTTACGTTATTTCTTAGTTATATAGATTAAAAACAATAAATTAACTATCTAACCTCTGTAAAAAAATTGCCACTTTTAAGATGGCAATTGCTGTTTTATTACTTTTGATTTCATCTGAATGTGTTCACAGAAATAATTCCCATGTTTTTTCTCGGAGGAAATTAAAATAAAATATCGAATCAAATATTCTATTTATTAAAGTATCCATAAGTTAATTTTATTCCTTCAAATACAATTGCCGACATTTATCATCTTTGCGATCATATTTTCACATTGAATAAAAAGCTTTCTCTGAGCTTTCATTTTGTTGAAGAAAATTACCATATTCAATGGAGCGAATTCAATAAAACTGACAGCACAATGAGATGACTTCCCGAAGTGAATGGTTACATTATATTTCTGAAAGTTTTATAGATTCACTTTGTATCAGTTTTACTGATTGTTATTCAAACTCAGATATGATAATGTGTAAATTGTTTATCTCTTACAACCATGTATTTCTTTTGTACATTTTCAGTTTTTACAATTTTGTATGAACACTTTTTAGAGTAATTCTTTTAAAAGAATTTTTTCTTTTTATGGGTGAAGGATACTTTTATGCTAGCATAGTGTTACTAAAAAAACGCAAGCATGCCGAAAATGGCTATTAATCATCGCCACCAAGTTCGACACCCAGTACGAAAAAATAGCATCCGAAGTGTTGAATCAATAATTGAACACTAGAAGGCAGCACAACTAAATACTGTTGAATATACCTCCCACGGAGAATCTAATTCGTAGGATTGATTCCATCTCGACTAGTGATACAATTTGTTCGGAGTATGCGTTAAATATAGGCTCTCCATTTGAACTAAAGACAGCTAATGGCGTTAAACATTTCAAATGTAGTCCAATAAAACAGGCGATGTATATTACTTGCAGTACAACCTTTAAAATGTATCCGACTACTTGCAACAACTTTTTTTTTAAATAATGAATATATAGAGATTTTTTTTTGCGGTTTTTACATTTATTTAGTACATTTTAAGAAAAAAAAGCTAAAATTAAGAGCGAAATAAATTATTACTAATAAAATGGGAAAAAATGGTTAAAATTGAACAAAAATTACATAAACGGGGCCCGCTCTGTACAAATATTAAATGAAAAAATTCTCAATTTTTCAATATTGATGTATTAATTTGCTATTCCTTTTTGTAAAATGACCTTCAGGATAAGAGATATTTTAATTTTTACAAAAACTAGAGCACTTTATTTTAATTATTATATGAAATTCCTTAAAAAAAAAGTGATTATATTCACGTAAAAAACTGTAAATTTTCTAATAAAACAGTGATTGATAAATCTGAAGGTTAAAACACTTCTACTGTTACACAAAACATATACAAAAAATTTCAGAAAATTATTTTCAAAACGTTTTGAGCAATCCCTGTCCCCGTTTGAGTTTTTCGAGTAAAATGCATTTTAAAGTTTGACATCTTATGTAAAGTTATGGCATCTGCTTTTACTAAAATACCTATAGTTTTTGTTCTAGTGAATGGAAAATAAAAACCTTGGTATTTTTATGAAGCTATTAAGGTGTCCTACTACGTTCGGAACCGTGATTTTGCAAAAGCGTGTAAATGGATAATATTTATGATATTTAGTGTCACTTAGATTAGAAAATGTATATAAAATTGTTTTAAGAATAGTATTACAATAAAAAATTACTTAAGTGCAATATTTTGACTAAAAAGGAACATAGAACGACCCATTTTCAAAATATTCTCCTTTTGTGAAAAATGCTTCTATTATAATAATATTTTGCCTGCATATAGCTCAGACCTCTTTACAGAGGGTCAACTAGAATTTTTGAAATATATAACTTAGAAGTGGGTTTATCTATGTTTTACGACAACAAAGGGGAGGAATTTTAAGGTAAAAAACGCCGATAATTATTTCAATTGGTTGTAACTCTGAAAATAGTATGAATTTTTTAAAAATCATAGTTGAGCCTCTGTACAGAGGTCTGAGCTATTTACAGGCAAAATATTATTATAATAGAAGCATTTTTCATAAAAGGAGAACATTTAGAAAAAAGGTTATTCTAAGTTAATTTTTTGCCGAAATGTTGTATTTAAATAATTTTTTTTTTGTCAAAATGTCCTTAAAACAATTTTACACATGTATTTTAATCTAAGTGACACTAAATATCATGAAAATTATCCATTTGTGCTCTTTTTTAAAATCACAGTTCCGAACGGAGTCGGATACCTTAAGATGGTCGATAAAATATAATCATAAAAAAAAAGTGTCCATGTTTCAAAAAATCATGATTTTAGGGAGTCTAATACCTTAATACTCCTGTGAAAGTTCCTCAGTAAAGACTTTCATCCCAAGGAGGAGTGAATCGCTTCTAGCAAAAGACAAGACAGAAGTGCAAATAACTGGAACGAGGAGAGAGGGATTCCTTTTCAGCTCATTTGTTAAAGACATATCAAACCGTGATGATCGAGTTCTGAAATACGCTAGGGTGCTCTTTCAGCTCCCAATTTACCTCATAATTCTAAGCCACGGTCAGAGGGTGATGTCAACACTAGTACTAACATTTTACTCTCCACATCTGCGGAATGGCACTTGAGAATTGTGAGATTTGATATCCATCAACCTTTGTACACTGTGGATGTTTACTATGGATTCAAACACACTGCTTAACTGAAACATCGCATTGCAATCCTGTAACCATGGCCAAAGTAATAAATGCTTGGTTGTGCCGATGAAGCGCTTAGGATTCAAGTAAAGAAGCCAGGTATTTATTGCACATGTATAGCTGTAACAAATATTCGAGAACCAATAATTTCTTCCACATTCAAGAGTATGCTATACTTGGATGGATGAAATTTTGAGCAACAGTTTTAAGTACTGTTTTTAAAGTAACTAATGGCTATGATATTAGCCAAATTTATATTTCGTAGTACGGTTATTATTTACGTGAGTGCCTCAACGCACCATTTCCGCCTATACAATTTTATTCAAAACAAGTAATATAATTTTTTTTTTTAATTCAACAAAGATTTTAGGAAGATTCTTAGATCAACAAAGAAAAATTTTATTTTAGCTACTTTTAATTAAATAATTATAATTAATATAAGTATGCATATACATAGGACAGAATCACAATATTAAGTGGTAATTAATTTTTATTAATTATCATTAAAGTATCGTATTGTCATCCAAAACAATCGTGTCTATAAAATATCAGTTCAACTGAATGCTTTAAGACGTGAGGGGAAAAAAACCTTTTCAAGTTTTGACACAAGTCGCCAAAAATGATGCCAACGTGGCTGTATTTGTTATTCTTTTAATAATTATTTTTAATCAATTAATTATAATTAAATTATTGCATTGTCATCCAAAATAATCGCGTATATAAATTTCAGCTCAATTGAGTGCTTTAAAATGTATTTTATTAACGATTGAAAATCCCCCCAAGATAAATAAATAAATAAATAGAGATTGTGAGCTAATAGTAGGAATTAAAAAAAATCTTATTGTTAAGTGATCTGCATACGTATATTTTTGTTTCATTTTCTGTAAAGGGTTAAAATTTTTTGTTCATTTATTATTTTTATCATACTTTGAAATCACCATTGAATAGCAGTGAACACGGAAAATATTCTGTTTCATTTTAAAGTTATTTTACTACTTAGTTGTACGATTAATTTTGATACAATTACAAAAGATATAAAGTAAAAATTAAAAAAAATTGTAATCCAATTTAAAGTTAATTCTTCTTAAAGTTTTATTTTATTTTTAATTTAACATATTGCACCTTTTATTCAAAATGATCCCTTTTTGATTTTACTCAAGCTTTAAGTTTTTTTCGCCAATTACAGAAGGTCGTTCACCCTTTATGAAAACGATTTTGATAGTTAAAATTTATATCAATAAATACCGTATTTTTTGTGGCAATTTGCTTCTATCTGATAGCCATAATTCTTGATAATAGCTCTAAGCTCGAATTTTTCATGAATGTAAACTTTTTCTTAAGGTATCCAACTACGTTCAGAACCGTGATTTTAAAAAAGCGCATAAATCGATAATTTTCATGATATTTAGTGTCACTTAGATTAGAATACATGTATAAAATTGCTTTAAGGACATTATGACAAAAAATTATTTAAATACAATATTTTGGCAAAAATTTAACTTAGAATAACCTTTTTTCAAAATGTTCTCCTTTTGTGAAAAATGCTTCTATTATAATAATATTTTGCCTGTATATAGCTTAGACATCTGTACAGAGACTCAACTATGATTTTTGAAAAATTCATATTATTTTTAGAGTTACTAATGAATAATTATCAATTTTGCAACTAGAATTACAATTACAATTATCAATAATTAGAGTTATAATTGAAATAAATATCGGCGTTTTTTTTTCCTTAAAATTTCTCCCCTCTGTTGTAGTAAAATATGGATAAATCCACTTCTAAGTTATATATTTCAAAATTCTAGTTCAGCCTTTGCACAGAGGTCTGAGCTATATACAGACAAAATATTATTCTAATAGAAGCATTTTTCACAAAAGGAGAATATTTTGAAAATGGGCCATTCTATGTTCCTTTTTTGTCAAAATACAGCGCTTAACTAATTTTTTATTGTAATACTATTCTTAAAACAATTTTATATACATTTTCTAATCTAAGTGACACTAAATATCATAAATATTATCCATTTACACGCTTTTGCAAAATCACGGTTCCGAACGTAGTAGGACACCTTAATAGCTTCATAAAAATACCAAGGTTTTTATTTTCCATTCACTAGAACAAAAACAACAGGTGTTTTAGTAAAAGCATATGGTTTGTGAGATTGTGAGTCCCGCCTCTACTAAAGACTGTCTGTTTACTTAAGGTATCCGACTACGTTCGAAACCGTGATTTTAAAAAAAGCGCATAAATGGATAACTTTCATGATATTTAGTGTCACTCAGATTAGAATACATGCATAAAATTGTTTTAAGGACATTTTGACAAAAAAAAAATATTTAAATACAATATTTCGGTAAAAATTTAACTTAGAATAACCTTTTTTCCAAATGTTCTCCTTTTCTGAAAAATGGTTCTTCTATAATAATTTTTTTCCTGTATATAGCTCAGACCTCTCTACAGAGACTCAACTAGAATTTTTGAAAAATTCACATTATTTTCAGAGTTACCACCAATTGAAATAATTATTGGCGTTTTTTTCTTAAAATTGCTCCCCTCTGTTGTTGTAAAATATGAATAAACCCACTTCTAAGTTACATATTTAAAAAATTCTAGTTGAGCCTTTGAACAGAGGTCTGAGCTATATACAGGGAAAATATTATTCTAATAGAAGCATTTTTCACAAAAGGACAATGTTTTGAAAAATGGTCATTTTATGTTCATTTTTTATCAAAATATTGTATTTAAATAATTTTTTGTTGTTATAACATTCTTAAAACAATTTTATATACGTTTCCTAATCTAAGTGACACTAAATATCATAAATATTATCCATTTATACGCTTTTGCATAATCACGGTTCCAAACGTAGGCGAATACCTTAATACTGGCAAGCAAATTTTGCTCGCTTCCTCTTGAATCACCTTCTAAAGTCCGTTCAGTGTTCTTGAATGACGTTTTCCTAAGAATCATTTTAATAAATTAAAAGCACAAAAGTCATTAGAGAACCATCAGGTGATTTTATAGGCATTTCTTTAAATTGGATACACTTTATTTCTGTTTCTGATTCTTTCTTTGCTAAATAAGCGACAGTTTATATAGATGATTGACTAGGGGCTTTGTGGATATGAAGCTCATCTTTAACAATGTCCTTTCTATATAAATTTGAGATTTCTTCTTCGAAAATTGGTTCTAAAATATTCTGCTAATAGTAGAGTGAATTAAGGTATCCGCCTACGTTCGGAACCTTGATTTTAAAAAAGTGCATAAATGGATAATTTTCATGATATTTAGTGTCATTCAGATTAAAATACATGCATAAAATTGTTTTAGGGACATTTTGACAAAAAAAACTTATTTAAATATAATATTTTTGGCAAAAAATTAACTTAGAATAATCTTTTTCCAAATGTTCTCCTTTTGTGAAAAATGCTTCTATTATAATAATATTTTGCCTGCATATAGCTCAGATCTCTTTACAGAGGGTCAACTAGAATTTTTGAAATATATAACTTAGAAGTGGGTTTATCTATGTTTTACGACAACAAAGGGGAGGAATTTTAAGGAAAAAAACGCCGATAATTATTTCAATTGGTTG
The DNA here is from genome assembly GCA_019973935.1 of Trichonephila clavipes. Lineage (NCBI taxonomy): Eukaryota > Metazoa > Arthropoda > Arachnida > Araneae > Nephilidae > Trichonephila > Trichonephila clavipes. The sequence goes on from BMAU01021236.1 coordinate 401,514, forward strand.
TAACTCTGAAAATAGTATGAATTTTTTAAAAATCATAGTTGAGCCTCTGTACAGAGGTCTGAGCTATTTACAGGCAAAATATTATTATAATAGAAACATTTTTCATAAAAAAGGAGAACATTTAGAAAAAAGGTTATTCTAAGTTAATTTTTTGCCGAAATGTTGTATTTAAATAATTTTTTTTTGTCAAAATGTCCTTAAAACAATTTTACACATGTATTTTAATCTAAGTGACACTAAATATCATGAAAATTATCCATTTGTGCTCTTTTTTAAAATCACAGTTCCGAACGGAGTCGGATACCTTAAGATGGTCGATAAAATATAATCATAAAAAAAGTGTCCATGTTTCAAAAAAAAATCATGATTTTAGGGTAGTCTAATACCTTAATACTCCTGTGAAAGTTCCTCAGTAAAAGACTTTCATCCCAAGGAGGAGTGAATCGCTTCTAGCAAAAGACAAGACAGAAGTGCAAATAACTGGAACGAGGAGAGAGGGATTCCTTTTCAGCTCATTTGTTAAAGACATATCAAACCGTGATGATCGAGTTCTGAAATACGCTAGGGTGCTCTTTCAGCTCCCAATTTACCTCATAATTCTAAGCCACGGTCAGAGGGTGATGTCAACACTAGTACTAACATTTTACTCTCCACATCTGCGGAATGGCACTTGAGAATTGTGAGATTTGATATCCATTAACCTTTGTACACTGTGGATGTTTACTATGGATTCAAACACACTGCTTAACTGAAACATCGCATTGCATTCCTGTAACCATGGCCAAAGTAATAAATGCTTGGTTGTGCCGATGAAGCGCTTAGGATTCAAGTAAAGAAGCCAGGTATTTATTGCACATGTATAGCTGTAACAAATATTCGAGAACCAATAATTTCTTCCACATTCAAGAGTATGCTATACTTGGATGGATGAAATTTTGAGCAACAGTTTTAAGTACTGTTTTAAAGTAACTAATGGCTATGATATTATAGCCAAATTTATATTTCGTAGTACGGTTATTATTTACGTGAGTGCCTCAACGCACCATTTCCGCCTATACAATTTTATTCAAAACAAGTAATATAATTTTTTTTAATTCAACAAAGATTTTAGGAAGATTCTTAGATCAACAAAGAAAAATTTTATTTTAGCTACTTTTAATTAAATAATTATAATTAATATAAGTATGCATATACATAGGACAAATCACAATATTAAGTGGTAATTAATTTTTTATTAATTATCATTAAAGTATCGTATTGTCATCAAAACAATCGTGTCTATAAAATATCAGTTCAACTGAATGCTTTAAGACGTGAGGGGAAAAAACCTTTTCAAGTTTTGACACAAGTCGCCAAAAATGATGCCAACGTGGCTGTATTTGTTATTCTTTTTAATAATTATTTTTAATCAATTAATTATAATTAAATTATTGCATTGTCATCCAAAATAATCGCGTATATAAATTTCAGCTCAATTGAGTGCTTTAAAATGTATTTTTATTAACGATTGAAAATCCCCCAAGATAAATAAATAAATAAATAGAGATTGTGAGCTAATAGTAGGAATTAAAAAATCTTATTGTTAAGTGATCTGCATACGTATATTTTTGTTTCATTTTCTGTAAAGGGTTAAAATTTTTTGTTCATTTATTATTTTATCATACTTTGAAATCACCATTGAATAGCAGTGAACACGGAAAATATTCTGTTTCATTTTAAAGTTATTTTACTACTTAGTTGTACGATTAATTTTGATACAATTACAAAGATATAAAGTAAAATTAAAAAAAAATTGTAATCCAATTTAAAGTTAATTCTTCTTAAAGTTTTATTTTATTTTTAATTTAACATATTGCACCTTTTATTCAAAATGATCCCTTTTTGATTTTACTCAAGCTTTAAGTTTTTTTCGCCAATTACAGAAGGTCGTTCACCCTTTATGAAAACGATTTTGATAGTTAAAATTTATATCAATAAATACCGTATTTTTTGTGGCAATTTGCTTCTATCTGATAGCCATAATTCTTGATAATAGCTCTAAGCTCGAATTTTTCATGAATGTAAACTTTTTCTTAAGGTATCCAACTACGTTCAGAACCGTGATTTTAAAAAAGCGCATAAATCGATAATTTTCATGATATTTAGTGTCACTTAGATTAGAATACATGTATAAAATTGCTTTAAGGACATTATGACAAAAATTATTTAAATACAATATTTTGGCAAAAATTTAACTTAGAATAACCTTTTTCAAAATGTTCTCCTTTGTGAAAAATGCTTCTATTATAATAATATTTTGCCTGTATATAGCTTAGACATCTGTACAGAGACTCAACTATGATTTTTGAAAAATTCATATTATTTTTAGAGTTACTAATGAATAATTATCAATTTTGCAACTAGAATTACAATTACAATTATCAATAATTAGAGTTATAATTGAAATAAATATCGGCGTTTTTTTTCTTAAAATTTCTCCCCTCTGTTGTAGTAAAATATGGATAAATCCACTTCTAAGTTATATATTTCAAAATTCTAGTTCAGCCTTTGCACAGAGGTCTGAGCTATATACAGACAAAATATTATTCTAATAGAAGCATTTTTCACAAAAGGAGAATATTTTGAAAATGGGCCATTCTATGTTCCTTTTTTGTCAAAATACAGCGCTTAACTAATTTTTTATTGTAATACTATTCTTAAAACAATTTTATATACATTTTCTAATCTAAGTGACACTAAATATCATAAATATTATCCATTTGCACGCTTTTGCAAAATCACGGTTCCGAACGTAGTTGGATACCTTAATAGCTTCATAAAAATACCAAGGTTTTTATTTTCCATTCACTAGAACAAAAACAACAGGTGTTTTAGTAAAAGCATATGGTTTGTGAGATTGTGAGTCCCGCCTCTACTAAAGACTGTCTGTTTACTTAAGGTATCCGACTACGTTCGAAACCGTGATTTAAAAAAAAGCGCATAAATGGATAATTTTCATGATATTTAGTGTCACTCAGATTAGAATACATGCATAAAATTGTTTTAAGGACATTTTGACAAAAAAAAATATTTAAATACAATATTTCGGTAAAAATTTAACTTAGAATAACCTTTTTTCCAAATGTTCTCCTTTTCTGAAAAATGGTTCTTCTATAATAATGTTTTGCCTGTATATAGCTCAGACCTCTCTACAGAGACTCAACTAGAATTTTTGAAAAATTCACATTATTTTCAGAGTTACCACCAATTGAAATAATTATTGGCGTTTTTTTCTTAAAATTGCTCCCCTCTGTTGTTGTAAAATATGAATAAACCCACTTCTAAGTTACATATTTAAAAAATTCTAGTTGAGCCTTTGAACAGAGGTCTGAGCTATATACAGGGAAAATATTATTCTAATAGAAGCATTTTTCACAAAAGGACAATGTTTTGAAAAATGGTCATTTTATGTTCATTTTTTATCAAAATATTGTATTTAAATAATTTTTTGTTGTTATAACATTCTTAAAACAATTTTATATACGTTTCCTAATCTAAGTGACACTAAATATCATAAATATTATCCATTTATACGCTTTTGCATAATCACGGTTCCAAACGTAGGCGAATACCTTAATACTGGCAAGCAAATTTTGCTCGCTTCCTCTTGAATCACCTTCTAAAGTCCGTTCAGTGTTCTTGAATGACGTTTTCCTAAGAATCATTTTAATAAATTAAAAGCACAAAAGTCATTAGAGAACCATCAGGTGATTTTATAGGCATTTCTTTAAATTGGATACACTTTATTTCTGTTTCTGATTCTTTCTTTGCTAAATAAGCGACAGTTTATATAGATGATTGACTAGGGGCTTTGTGGATATGAAGCTCATCTTTAACAATGTCCTTTCTATATAAATTTGAGATTTCTTCTTCGAAAATTGGTTCTAAAATATTCTGCTAATAGTAGAGTGAATTAAGGTATCCGCCTACGTTCGGAACCTTGATTTTAAAAAAGTGCATAAATGGATAATTTTCATGATATTTAGTGTCATTCAGATTAAAATACATGCATAAAATTGTTTTAGGGACATTTTGACAAAAAAAACTTATTTAAATATAATATTTTGGCAAAAAATTAACTTAGAATAATCTTTTTTCCAAATGTTCTCCTTTTGTGAAAAATGCTTCTATTATAATAATATTTTGCCTGCATATAGCTCAGATCTCTTTACAGAGGGTCAACTAGAATTTTTGAAATATATAACTTAGAAGTGGGTTTATCTATGTTTTACGACAACAAAGGGGAGGAATTTTAAGGAAAAAAACGCCGATAATTATTTCAATTGGTTGTAACTCTGAAAATAGTATGAATTTTTTAAAAATCATAGTTGAGCCTCTGTACAGAGGTCTGAGCTATTTACAGGCAAAATATTATTATAATAGAAGCATTTTTCATAAAAGGAGAACATTTAGAAAAAAGGTTATTCTAAGTTAATTTTTTGCCGAAATGTTGTATTTAAATAATTTTTTTTTGTCAAAATGTCCTTAAAACAATTTTACACATGTATTTTAATCTAAGTGACACTAAATATCATGAAAATTATCCATTTGTGCTCTTTTTTAAAATCACAGTTCCGAACGGAGTCGGATACCTTAAGATGGTCGATAAAATATAATCATAAAAAAAGTGTCCATGTTTCAAAAAAAAATCATGATTTTAGGGTAGTCTAATACCTTAATACTCCTGTGAAAGTTCCTCAGTAAAAGACTTTCATCCCAAGGAGGAGTGAATCGCTTCTAGCAAAAGACAAGACAGAAGTGCAAATAACTGGAACGAGGAGAGAGGGATTCCTTTTCAGCTCATTTGTTAAAGACATATCAAACCGTGATGATCGAGTTCTGAAATACGCTAGGGTGCTCTTTCAGCTCCCAATTTACCTCATAATTCTAAGCCACGGTCAGAGGGTGATGTCAACACTAGTACTAACATTTTACTCTCCACATCTGCGGAATGGCACTTGAGAATTGTGAGATTTGATATCCATCAACCTTTGTACACTGTGGATGTTTACTATGGATTCAAACACACTGCTTAACTGAAACATCGCATTGCATTCCTGTAACCATGGCCAAAGTAATAAATGCTTGGTTGTGCCGATGAAGCGCTTAGGATTCAAGTAAAGAAGCCAGGTATTTATTGCACATGTATAGCTGTAACAAATATTCGAGAACCAATAATTTCTTCCACATTCAAGAGTATGCTATACTTGGATGGATGAAATTTTGAGCAACAGTTTTAAGTACTGTTTTAAAGTAACTAATGGCTATGATATTATAGCCAAATTTATATTTCGTAGTACGGTTATTATTTACGTGAGTGCCTCAATGCACCATTTCCGCCTATACAATTTTATTCAAAACAAGTAATATAATTTTTTTTTTAATTCAACAAAGATTTTAGGAAGATTCTTAGATCAACAAAGAAAAATTTTATTTTAGCTACTTTTAATTAAATAATTATAATTAATATAAGTATGCATATACATAGGACAGAATCACAATATTAAGTGGTAATTAATTTTTATTAATTATCATTAAAGTATCGTATTGTCATCCAAAACAATCGTGTCTATAAAATATCAGTTCAACTGAATGCTTTAAGACGTGAGGGGAAAAAAACCTTTTCAAGTTTTGACACAAGTCGCCAAAAATGATGCCAACGTGGCTGTATTTGTTATTCTTTTAATAATTATTTTTAATCAATTAATTATAATTAAATTATTGCATTGTCATCCAAAATAATCGCGTATATAAATTTCAGCTCAATTGAGTGCTTTAAAATGTATTTTATTAACGATTGAAAATCCCCCCAAGATAAATAAATAAATAAATAGAGATTGTGAGCTAATAGTAGGAATTAAAAAAAATCTTATTGTAAAGTGATCTGCATACGTATATTTTTGTTTCATTTTCTGTAAAGGGTTAAAATTTTTGTTCATTTATTATTTTATCATACTTTGAAATCACCATTGAATAGCAGTGAACACGGAAAATATTCTGTTTCATTTTAAAGTTATTTTACTACTTAGTTGTACGATTAATTTTGATACAATTACAAAAGATATAAAGTAAAAATTAAAAAAAATTGTAATCCAATTTAAAGTTAATTCTTCTTAAAGTTTTATTTTATTTTTAATTTAACATATTGCACCTTTTATTCAAAATGATCCCTTTTTGATTTTACTCAAGCTTTAAGTTTTTTTCGCCAATTACAGAAGGTCGTTCACCCTTTATGAAAACGATTTTGATAGTTAAAATTTATATCAATAAATACCGTATTTTTTGTGGCAATTTGCTTCTATCTGATAGCCATAATTCTTGATAATAGCTCTAAGCTCGAATTTTTCATGAATGTAAACTTTTTCTTAAGGTATCCAACTACGTTCAGAACCGTGATTTTAAAAAAGCGCATAAATCGATAATTTTCATGATATTTAGTGTCACTTAGATTAGAATACATGTATAAAATTGCTTTAAGGACATTATGACAAAAAATTATTTAAATACAATATTTTGGCAAAAATTTAACTTAGAATAACCTTTTTTCAAAATGTTCTCCTTTTGTGAAAAATGCTTCTATTATAATAATATTTTGCCTGTATATAGCTTAGACATCTGTACAGAGACTCAACTATGATTTTTGAAAAATTCATATTATTTTTAGAGTTACTAATGAATAATTATCAATTTTGCAACTAGAATTACAATTACAATTATCAATAATTAGAGTTATAATTGAAATAAATATCGGCGTTTTTTTTCTTAAAATTTCTCCCCTCTGTTGTAGTAAAATATGGATAAATCCACTTCTAAGTTATATATTTCAAAATTCTAGTTCAGCCTCTGTAGAGAGGTCTGAGCTATATACAGACAAAATATTATTCTAATAGAAGCATTTTTCACAAAGGAGAATATTTTGAAAATGGGCCATTCTATGTTCCTTTTTTGTCAAAATACAGCGCTTAAATAAATTTTTTATTGTAATACTATTCTTAAAACAATTTTATATACATTTTCTAATCTAAGTGACACTAAATATCATAAATATTATCCATTTGCACGCTTTTGCAAAATCACGGTTCCGAACGTAGTTGGATACCTTAATAGCTTCATAAAAATACCAAGGTTTTTATTTTCCATTCACTAGAACAAAAACAACAGGTGTTTTAGTAAAAGCATATGGTTTGTGAGATTGTGAGTCCCGCCTCTACTAAAGACTGTCTGTTTACTTAAGGTATCCGATTACGTTCGAAACCGTGATTTTAAAAAAAGCGCATAAATGGATAATTTTCATGATATTTAGTGTCACTCAGATTAGAATACATGCATAAAATTGTTTTAAGGACATTTTGACAAAAAAAAATATTTAAATACAATATTTCGGCAAAAAATTAACTTAGAATAACCTTTTTTCCAAATGTTCTCCTTTTCTGAAAAATGGTTCTTCTATAATAATGTTTTGCCTGTATATAGCTCAGACCTCTCTACAGAGACTCAACTAGAATTTTTGAAAAATTCACATTATTTTCAGAGTTACCACCAATTGAAATAATTATTGGCGTTTTTTTCTTAAAATTGCTCCCCTCTGTTGTCGTAAAATATGAATAAACCCACTTCTAAGTTACATATTTAAAAAATTCTAGTTGAGCCTTTGAACAGAGGTCTGAGCTATATACAGGGAAAATATTATTCTAATAGAAGCATTTTTCACAAAAGGACAATGTTTTGAAAAATGGTCATTTTATGTTCATTTTTTATCAAAATATTGTATTTAAATAATTTTTTGTTGTTATAACATTCTTAAAACAATTTTATATACGTTTCCTAATCTAAGTGACACTAAATATCATAAATATTATCCATTTATACGCTTTTGCATAATCACGGTTCCAAACGTAGGCGAATACCTTAATACTGGCAAGCAAATTTTGCTCGCTTCCTCTTGAATCACCTTCTAAAGTCCGTTCAGTGTTTTTGAATGACGTTTTCCTAAGAATCATTTTAATAAATTAAAAGCACAAAAGTCATTTGAGAACCATCAGGTGATTTTATAGGCATTTCTTTAAATTGGATACACTTTATTTCTGTTTCTGATTCTTTCTTTGCTAAATAAGCGACAGTTTATATAGATGATTGACTAGGGGCTTTGTGGATATGAAGCTCATCTTTAACAATGTCCTTTCTATATAAATTTGAGATTTCTTCTTCAAAAATTGATTCTAAAATATTCTGCTTATAGTAGAGTGAATTAAGGTATCCGCCTACGTTCGGAACCTTGATTTTAAAAAAGTGCATAAATGGATAATTTTCATGATATTTAGTGTCACTCAGATTAAAATACATGCATAAATTGTTTTAGGGACATTTTGACAAAAAAAACTTATTTAAATATAATATTTTGGCAAAAAATTAACTTAGAATAATCTTTTTTCCAAATGTTTTCCTTTTGTGAAAAATACTTCTATTATAATAATATTTTGCCTGTATATAGCTCAGACCTCTCTACAGAGGCTCAACTATAATTTTTGAAAAATTCACATTATTTTACCACCACCACTAATTGAAATAATTATTCGTGTTTTTTTCTTAAAATTGCTCCCCTCTGTTGTCGTAAAATATGAATAAACACACTTCTAAGTTATATTCTTCAAAAATTCTAGTTTAGCCTATAGATAAAACTATTTTTTAAAAACACTATGTACTACTTATACTCTAATAACTAGGTTCACTATATGTATAGGTTTTTGGTATAGAAGTATAGAAAATTTGGAACCATACAGTGCAATAATTTTATTAAAAGTGTACCCATAGGGAAAAATTTAGGCTTTGAAAAAAAGTGAAAAAACCCAAAGTAGCAATGTTTTTACAAATCCCGCTATTGACTAATATTTTCCTACCTATTTTTATATACTTCATAATGATACTTTAAACAATTTCTAGAATTCCAAAAGTAATTTTAAATTAAAATTTTTTTCCTTTGTTATAACTAAACAGGAACATAATTTTATCAAACATATTTTCATTTAAGTATCATTTGTTACAAAAATATTTCTTGAATATACAAATTATATTTTACATACATATATAAAACAATGAACAAAATATACTCAAATAGTTTTTTGATAAAATTATATTGTATATTTCTCTGAAAAAACCGTTAAACTTCAAAATTTTGAAAAACTTAAATTTTTTCCTTTCTTTTTTAGTTTTTCTAAAAAAAGTTAGACATTAAAAAGATAAAAATATTATTGTTCCTTTTTTAGTAAAAACAAATATTTTGCATACATTCAACATAAGAAGAATTATCTTTTAAAATGTGCAAAAGGAGGCGTGGTTTCCTCACATTTTTGTGAATTACTTTTTTTATATTTTAAGAAGTGTTGGAAAGCTAAAATCATAATTTTTTGACAATTCGAGATTTTTGCATTTTCAAATTGTATCGATTTTAACCTTTCTAAAAATACCTTACTTTAACCTCTAGGGTAATTAAAAGCCCTTAAAACCTATTTTTAAATAATCGTTGAAACTGGACCAAGCCCATTTGAATGGCAAAAAATGTAAACAAAGTACTTCGTTTTTGCTTAAAAACTGAACGTCTGATAAAAACCAAAGCATGTATCTCTTGTTGTAAATTGAGACTTTTATTTTATTTTTTTCTTAGCGGATTAGAAGTCTCACTGTATACATTAAAATCAATTTATCTCAAATTGTAAATTTTGATGTTCGATGTACCTTTTCTGAGAAACTACCGTTCACAGGTATGTAATTCTTTTATGATATATTTATAATGATGGCTAATATATACTGAAATGAAATTTTTGTAAAAATGGGTCAAATTTTGCAAGGTTTAATAAAATATTTCATAAATTGTGACAAGTCTATACGGAACTTTATCACTAACCTTCTGAGTCGTCCTTTTTAGGGAAATTTAATTCCCTACCTATTTCCAATCAGCTCCAAAAAGCGGACAGGATTCCTTGTTATGCAGATTAGATAAAGTATTTAAGTCAAACGGAATAGTAAAGTTAGAGCAGTAGGAGATAGAGATTGAAGCAGAAAGTTATAGTGAAGTTAAATTGAAGATTTCTTGTTGGAAGATTTAATCTCAGATAAAAGCTGAGCTGAGCTGAGCTGAATTGCAGTGTGGTAAATATTAGTCTTATTATTGCGAATGAAATTAAAATTAAATGTTCAATAAGAACATAGAATATAATTCTGGGATCTCTTATCGTGGTAATCTCTGCGTGATCGTTATTTAATTGTTAATTAATTGGATCATTAATTAAGTTAATTTAAAGGATATTACCTTTAAAACCTCATAATACTAGTTAGATATATTTGTTAAAAAGTCTTTGATTCTATTTGGATAAGATAACCAAATAAAGAAAGTTGTTTATAAAAATGGCTACTGGTTCTTACATGACTCCTATTTATTCTCGTTCTCAAAGTGAGGTCCACAAGGAGACCTTCACAAAATTATTAAAAAATTCAAAATTAGCTTAAAGCTCATTTCAGTATAATGAGAAAGGTATATTTTAGTTGTATGAAAAATTTCAAGAATGCACATATAACAGATTTTGAGAAAAGGTAAATCGAAATCAGCCAATTTAACATTGTCAGTATATCTAGAGAGAGAGGTTTCCAATTCCCTTTAAGATTATTTTATCAACGAACATGTAAGTGTAATATATTTTTTGATTCACTGGAAAATATGCACAATTTTTAATAATTGAAAAGTCGATTTTGAAAAAATTTAATATATCTATATCGATATCTAAAATGAAAAAATCGATTTTTTTAATGTGTATGATGTCCTGGTTCCTTTAAAAAAAAGAGAGGAAAAATTAAGTTTTATAAAAAGTCATGAAGAGAAAAAAAGCAACGGAGAGATTAGAAAATTTTTCATATAATCAAGTGAAATAATTTTAAGCAAGCATAGAAAATACTATTATGATAAGATACTGTGGAAAAATGACATTAAGACTTAAAAATCTAAGAACAAAGGATGAATCTGCTATCGATAAAAAAAAAGGCCAGAATGTATTGTGAAGATCATGATCTACCACGCGTCAGCTCCAAAAAAATATTTTTCCGGAAGTCTTTCAAAATAATACCATTAGGAATTTAGCAAGCAAATTGCATCGTCCTTTTTGTGTTTGTTACAACCATTCCCGAGAGCATTACTAAAATCAATAAAATCGATGCATATTCTCCTGGAGTTTGATTTATCATTGCGATATTGCTTGAAAATCTGATGCTGAAGCAAAAGAGTGGGAATCGTCATGTGCCATTGGCACAGACAGATTTCGCAGGGTCGTGCGTGCCCTAATCTCCGACATGAAAAATAGATGTGAGCTGTTTCTTTGAAAATAATGGAGGGGATCTCATAGCTATACAAAACTATATGTATGTGTTGTTTTTGTTTAAAGAGTGAGACATGCGTACTGGAAGATGAAGTGTATTTTTAGCAAAATAATTGGTGAAATTTTATCCAAGATTTAATAAAAAAATATCAAAAATCTTTCTAAACAGTTATCAAAAAATTCTTATTAAACCTGTTCATTCATACGTCTTGCTGGAGATGACAATATAAACGTAAGTCATGCTGGAGTTGACAGCACTAATTTGTTATAGAACTTGTGTGCCATGCTGAAGATGACAACACTAATTTTCTCGAACCTTTTTTCTGAAAAATGCTGTTGTTGGTAATGTTAAATAACTGTAATGCACTGTGTGGCATTTGAAATCTCACCAGCAACGTTTGCCAAGTTATATAAATTTAACATCACAGTTTGTGGCTAGATTCTTTGTGCACGGAATTTTTTTCTCTTTGTTTAATTGAGTACATACATATACTCATTTTCCGATCCTAAATGAATTAAGAAAATTTGCATGATAGTGCCACTGAATTTGAATTTACTAGCACAGATGTACGAAATGTCATGATGGAGTGGTACAACTGATTTCCGTTTTATACGTAAATTAGTTATTTCCTTATTGAGATATTTCAGGCAAGCAGTATATAAAAGAAACGGGAACGATCGTCAACATTAGACTCAGATACTCGAGTTGTTCGAAAACTACTCTTTTTAGAACCTCATCCTGAATAGGAGACAACGAATGTATGGTTTATTCAAACTGAAAAACTAAGGAAAGAAGGAAGGTAGCAGTTTATTTTTGCCAATAGAAATCCTTTCATGCATGTTGGAAATTGTTTTAAGTGCCGCACATACTTGAAAACATTGAAAAAATTAGATCTTATAGTATAATACATACAAATAATTATAAACCATTATACCACTAAATTTTACCATTGTAAACTAATTTATTTCTTTAAAAAATAAATACAAGTTTACACACAGCAACAATGAAAATAAAACGATGTGCACAAAGGGTTTAAACAGCATACTGAAATTATAGTTGTTGTATTCAACGCTACCGACTATTAGAATCTTTTCCATTCAAAGTTTCATTTACCACAACCAATTAAGCGGTCGACACCTCAACTGGTACCCTAATCTTCTGATCTTCTCTACAAGATTAAAGACAAGATCCCTAACAGATTTTAAGTACATCAACATATCTATATGATGGCTAATTTGTGTCCATGTAGTGTCCTTGCCCAAAGGATATCAGTGTTTTCCAATGTTATCTATGTTTCTTATTGATTATACTCTACTCAAAGGTCCCCTAAATGCAAGTAATCAGCTCTTAATTCTAAATCGTAATACATCAAAATTGAAAAATTGAGAAAATATGTTCATTTACTTCAGATTTATTGATCATTGTTTTTTCTACAGAGTTTTTGTAATTTGTTGTCAATTTTCACCCATTTTTTCCCATTTTAGTTGTAATAATTTATTTTTCACTTCTTAATTTTAGCCTTTTTTTTCTTAAAATGTTCTAAATAAATCTAAAAACTACAAAAAAATCTCCATTTTTTTAAAAAAAAAAAGTTGTCGCAAGTTGTCGGATACCTTAAGTCAAACAGCTTTTAACGAGCCTATTATTAGTTAACAAAATGAAATATATGATATAAATATTAATTCGTAACGATTCAAAAGTTCCCGGCTTCAAAAAGGCTTGCGTTCGCGATAATGCATCCCAGCCTTACACTTGCTTCAAAATTTCGTAAGTTTCTGTAGCAATTTCTCTCAAGCGAACATAAAAATTGATATCCATTATTCGCTCAACAAACGCAATCTTTTTCAATCGCTGATGACTAAATACATCCGCCGACAAAATACAACGCCGTGGCGACCCACCTACTACGTGATTTGGAACAAACTGTTTTTAGAAAAGGGGAAGAATGCAAAAACACAGAAATGTTATTGTAGTCGCTCTATTGCAAAATTTTTCCACGTTATAGGCTCAATGTGTGTGCGGGAACTTTTAAATCCTACTATTATATAAATACTCTAATCAGAATCAAAGAAAACTGTAAAATA